>WWET01003317.1:104823-131841 GCA_011038615.1 Limnodynastes dumerilii | reverse complement strand
AAAGGGTTCTTCACAGTAAGGGCAGTCAGGATGTGGAATTCACTGCCAGAAAAGGTTGTGATGGCAGATTCACTGGATATGTTTAAGAAAGGATTAGATACATTTTTAGCAGAAAAGGACATTCAGGGTTACCAGGACCGCTAATTTAAATAAAGGACAGTAGTGGAGCAAGGTAGAAATGTATGTATTTATTTATCTTAGGATTGCAACAGTGTTGAGGTTGCTTTATATGGATTAACTTCCAATATAAAGATAGGGATCGCAGGAGATCCAAAATAGGTTGAACTTGATAGACTGTTGTCTTTTTTCAACCTCATCAACTATGTAACTATGTAAGTATGCAATTATACGCAATAGTTACCCAAAATCACCACAGAGACGAAGATGCGGTCAAACCCACAAAAGCATGATTTACTCAGCAGGGAAAAGGTTAAAAGCAAGGTACAGCTTCAAACGATACAACAGCAGCGCGACCAGCTAGCAGGCAAGACGTTCAATCCAGAAGGCTTCTCAAGGAGAGTGAGAGTGAATGTCCAAAAAGAATGTCCTTTTATGTCCCATGATGAAAGAGGTTCGCTGAAAGTTCGCTTGATTGGAGAAATCTCAATCCTTCTTTGATCCCTAGCTCGTCATTGGTCCTGGGATCTTCCATTGTCCTTCTCCCAGAGGGTTATAAGCATATCATACATTCATACACATTTGTTACTCTAACCTAGCAAAGCGCATAATCTACTGTCGCAACATGCGGTCTGATAGCAACTAAGCTAACAATATGGACTATAAACATGATATAAATATTACATTCACTCATTGTTCTACGGTTATTCCTTGATTATTCCATCTGCAGAGATAAAGCACAGTTTTAATAAATAGGAACGCATTTATATATTAAATATGAACAAGTCCTGTGTAAAAGTGTTTTTATGAATGTGCATATTAATAGGTATATTTTGAATGTAATATTGAACGCGTGTCACAGCACGTGCATATATTTGCGTTCATCCGCATTCACATTTTCCCGCACTTTTGCGGTCCTTTGTTCACTAGCTATGCAGAGATTGTTTATTATATTTCTTTTTAGTAATAATGTTTTAATTCTGTTTCGACAGGCCACTCTTTGATAGACCCCTCAATCTTTCGCCCTAAATTCTCTCTAATGTTGGATTATAAAATAAAACATTATTGGTTAATTCTATGCTCTCTGTCACATTCATAACCATTTTACCTGGACACGGGAAACATTCCCTAGACCCCCGTAGACAGAGAAGGGTTGGCGGCTACTCCTCCTCTGATTTGGAATCCTCAGGCACAAAGGTTGTAGGAGAAATAGAGAACCCTGGACCATCCCATAGAGGACTGGATTTTTTAGGACAAAACAACTCTTTAGACAACACAAAATCAAAAGGCCAACCAGAAGGGGGAGGAGGAAAAAAACAAAAACAGGGGACTCTTTGGGGAACCAGATCAAAGAGGGGACAGAACCGTTAATGAACAGGGGTGACTCTATGAGAATCATTAACCTAACTGATAAAATACTCACCTTAGACCATACAATTTTGTTAACAAAAAGGCTATCATTTTCACCTGAATCCCATATGAATAGGTTCTTATGGGAGAAAGAGCTTAAATTGTTTGTAAGAAAATTATTACAAAAAAATGTTTTCTCTGTGGAAAGAACCCAGGGTGTATCTATCTCCTCTGGCTTCCTGGCAGAGTTATTGCCAGACAGTGTCCCCCCTTCCAATGACAACTTGACCTTAGACCTCACGGAGGAGGAGCAAGTAGCTCTTGATAATTTAGAGGATCTACTTCAAGAGTCTTTAACTTGTAAAGATGCGAGGGTCATTTGTAAGAAAAAATCTAAATTCTTTCCCCCAGAATATAATTGTCCTGAAATTTCTTTGTTTATGAGATTGGTCTCAAGAGATCTAGATGCATTGAGTGTTAAAATTCCTGCCACCCCCAGAAAATCTAATTTGAGTAGTAATGAACTGGAAGCAATGAAGGACATACAACAATGGGATGATATTATCATTAAAAACTCTGATAAAACACGTTACATTAATGACGTGCTCATAATATGGGATGGTCCGCAGGAATTGTTTTTGGAATTTATACAATGCCTCAACACCAATGATCTAAACCTGAAACTGACTATGGAGATGAGCCAGAAGGAGATCGCCTTTCTGAACATCAAAATAATTGTAAATATGGATGGGAGCTTATCTTCGGATATCTATAGAGAACCTACCGCAACAAACAGCCTGCTACATTTCAACAGCTCACACTTTCCCCCTGTCCTTACAGGTATTTCCAAGGCAGAATTTCTGTGTTTACGCAGAAATTGCTCCAGTGATATAATTTTCAGATCAAGAGCAGAAGAACTCTCTACCAGACTTTTTGAGAGGGGATACAGTAAGAGCCTCATTAAAAAGGCTAGATCAAAAACCTGGAGGACTAGCCACACCTTTTTGCTCTACAATAGACAACGAATTCAATCGAGTGGTAGCAATGTCATCAGATTTGTAGGAGACTTCTGCAGTGAATGGCAGGAAATACAGTCCATCATACAAAGACACTGGTCTATTCTACTTAATGATAATACATTGTCTGAGGATTTGGGGGACAGAGTCCAAATGAGTTGGAGGAGAAGTCCTAATCTTAAGGACAAACTCACACGTAGTCATTTGGTTAGACCAACTAAAACTAAATCACAATTGTTGGGCTCATACCCGTGTGGTAAATGTAAGGCGTGTGCCCATATGAAACCCATTAAGTCGATCACAGACCCTAAGGGAAACAAGGTGGTAATCAATAACTTCATTAATTGTAAGAGTAACAATATTATATATTGCTTGCAATGCCCTTGTCCCTTAATGTATATTGGCATGACATCACATCCTTTGAAGCAGAGGATATTGGAACATATTGGTTCCATTTGTAATGCTAATAAAGACATCTTGAAAATGAAAAAGATCACCACAGTTGCTAAACACTTTCACGCTCAACACAATGATGACTGGAAATTACTCCAGGCCTTTGGTCTGCAACAGATCTCTTTAGGAATCAGAGGGGGAGATAATATGCAGAAATTACTTCAAAAAGAGACCGAAAGGATATTCAAATTTGGCACCCTTCATCCAGGAGGGCTCAATGAGGAGATGAACTTCTCAGCTTTCTTATAAAGATATGGACTAGATCAGTATTTGGAATATTTCTTTATACTGATATATTTATGAGAAGGGGATTGGAATTCCAAGACTTATTTATTTTAATGATATCTGTGTGGATACAGCAATATATATCCTTGGTGGGCACCACCAATAGTAGAGGCTAGCATATGGATAATATTAACATTATTTGGTTCCATATTACTGTAGATAAATTATCATTGATCATGTGGTGTTGAATTAAAAATAGGGTGGACATCAGTATTAGTGTAGATGCATATCATGTACCTATGACTATTGAATAGATATATATGGTAATTTCTCTATTACAAAATTATGGAATTATACCTAGTTATTCCATTAAGCCACTTCTTTACATTTTTATCACTATTTAGACACCTATCCCTATCTCAATAGGCACACTTGGTACAGTATTCCTTTTATTAACCAATTAGATGTACAATCACGTAGTTTATGACCAGATTTTGGTTCACCCACACACAGTTTACACATGACACAGACACAAATAATTTCTTCTTTTTTTATTCAGTTTTATCACAAAATCATTTTTTCCACATTTATTTTATTTAATTTTACACTTTTTGCTTTCACATCCACCATTATTATATTCACACAGCTCCGGTTCACCAAATTAGAAAATAATCATACCCAATATAATATTCTTTAAAAAAATTTAATATTTGTCCTACGTATAGTTACATACCATTTACACTGTCATTTTTATTTTTATCACCAATTTTTATTTTTCTCATTCCATATAGCTTAATATGCCTTTGATCCATATTGTACAACAACCAGCCCGTGATATACTTACCTAATGTATCCACATAGCTATGAGTCCTCTGTCAGAAAGGATAATATGTGACCAGGATGTTACAACTATATAATGATATTGGGTAATGTTAGTATATTGGTAGTACTGATATTTTTGAGATACTCACCTTGATTCCATCACACCAGCGCAATGGACGCGAGTGATAGGCAGATTCCGATGTCCATATTAGAAACATACCAATAAGATTTAGGGCGGTATTATTTAACCAGACACCCGTGCAGCACACGGGTGATGTCCCATGATTAAGCATCCAGCGAAACGCGCGTCGGGACGGGAGGGGGGCTGTGCACAAGCCTTCTCTTCTTCTTTAGCGCTCACAGCTTTGCCTTAATACCTTTAAATATTCCCACTGTTGTTGTGCACTAGCCCAATGTAGTGGCTACCCTAACTTCACTAGCGGTACATTCATGCCATATAGCACTGATAGAATTGTTGTTCCAGTTTAATATGTTTGCAGCTATAATGTTGCATTAAATATAAACATACAACGGTTAACATCAGAGCTCCTGACAGTTTTAAATAATGGCTACTTGACCATCTAACAGTACAGCCTGCACTTCAATGTATGCTTGTTATTTAGTACAGATGCAACTAGCCATTGTGCTTTAATTCATTCAGCAACATTGTTGCAACACAACGTTACTGTTTACCCATGGCATTTAAACATTGATAGTTGCAGGCATAAGCTTATGTGTGAGTACAATTATATCAGAGAGCACTGGTGCTAATATCTTAGCAACATTGCTGCAATTTGATTCTAAAACTGATAGGGTAAGTCCCTGAGTTATATGGGGCATTGAGATTCATACATATTTAAACAAGAGGCATTGACATTTGGTCAATATTTCATTAAGATGATTAGCCTGAGTGGCAATATCTTCAGTTAGTTATATCCCTCTTATCAATTTTATTATCTGCCCTGTTATACTCTATTATTATAAGTTTGGGACTCTATGGTGCACATACATAGTGGATTAATTGCATACGGCAAAATTTACTGTGGCTCTTTAGCGTTTTTTAACATTTCCATTGGTGGCTAGGCCACTGTTAGTAGTATTTAAGTTTTAATTTCATTTCGCCATATCCATCAAAATTTTTATCAATTATTCTAATAAAGATTATTATATTTTATGTTTCAAATATTTTCACTTCTAATTATGACTATTTTGGGAGACTCAGAGTGCTAAATAAGAGGACCTTTCTGAGAACATTGTTTTCTTTGCTTGCTTATATTTATTTTTAGTAATAATGTTTTAATTCTGTTTCGACAGGCCACCCTTTGATAGACCCCTCAATCTATCGCCCCCTAAATTCTCTCTAATGTTGGATTATAAAATAAAACATTATTGGTTAATTCTATGCTCTCTGTCACATTCATAACCAATTCCGTTTTCTTACCCTTACATCTTATTATTCCTTGAACACATTTCATACTTATTACACAATTATCATGATAACACCCATTAACAGTACTAACTGTTTAATCACCCCAGTAGCTAGTGCTTTAGCCCAGTCCCTTAATCCTGAGACCCAATTTACAGGGTTCAACCATGACACCCATTCTGCTACTTCTTCTCCAACACTGGACAGAGATATATTATGAGACCTACGGAACTTCCATTTCAATTGAAGGATTTCATCCATTTTCCGGTCTATTACTTCATGAGGGTCCTCAGTATTATTAGTGATATAGGTACAGCACTTTACTCTAAACTGGGTGGCCAGAGTGACACAATAACCTCCGGTGACAGCTGTCAAGTAATTTAAAACCATTCTATGCTGTGTCAACTCCTTTTTATAGGCCTGCAATTCTAAACCTGTATACCGAAAAGTATCATCATACATGTCAGTAATGTTATCAATTAATTTTGCTACGGTGTGGATGTATTTAAAATTAAGGGTACCTCTAGCAGTCCTTGTGGCTACTAAGGCTACTAAGAACTGAAACCCGGTTGACTCATTTATCAAATCTGTGCCACAGGTTTACCTTGGTGTGGCACACTTCTCTTATATCTGTGTTTGTAAGGAACATACACATGAGGAGGGGGACTAGATCTATGTACATTAAGCATAGTCTCATGTGATAGAGTCAGTATTTCAGGTGCTATCCTACCTAAAAAACATAACACTTGGGAATTAGGGGCCAGCCATTTATAGGCTCTTCTTCCACAAATATAGTACACATCACCCGGTAGAATAAAGGGGACATTGTGGTGTAACAAGACTTGACATAATTCATCCACAAAACTCCCTTTACCCAGTGCCTTCATTTGGGTTGTACAGTTATTTTCAGTTACTATATTTCTACAATACTCGTGATGGACATTTCCCACAGCTATTTTTGTTGTGTTGATCCACCAACCTAGTGTTTGGAAACCTTTCCGGTTTCTGATCCCGTTTTTACTTTAATGGGCGCTACCCAAAACAAAAGAAGAAGTTTTTGGGGGTGGATAGATTACTATATCCGTAAGTGTGAGCAGCCGTCAGGGAAATGTTGTGCACATTTCCTAATTAGAGGGAGAAAGCAAAAGAACGCCCCCGACCAAAGAATTCCTAAAACTAGAAAGACAGCGCTCTTAAATAAAATAAAATAAATTAAAATAAAATAAGATAACCAATATTAGCTATAGTTTAAATTGGTTGATAGGTGATGTTAATGAAATATTGACACTGGCAAAGGTCAGATAAAAAAATATATATAAAGTATTTATTATAAACACATGAACACATTAAAAACAAATTATCCCAATATCAAACTCAATTTTCATGTATGATAATACGAGCAGGCATAAATATATCATGGGAGACTACTTAATTTCGACACTTATAAAGTGAATGAACTAAAATAATAACATAGTGCATCCCACACACACATATACACACAGTGCAACGCATATACACATACATACACACACACACACACACACAATGCACCTCATATATATGCACTCATAGTGCACCTCATATACACACAAACACACACAAACACAGTGCACTCCACATGTTTAAACACAAGGTACACCCCATATACACACACAGTGCACTGCATATACACACACAGTGCACAACATCTATACACACACATGGCAGTCAAGAGGATTTCTGGGCCCAAGTACAGCAAATTATTGGGCCTCCCTCCCTATAACTGATTAGTATAGATACACTGTGTGGTCACTTACCTCTTTTCCAATCCCGTTTTTACTTTAATGGGCGCTACCCAAAAGCAACCTCTGAGCAGGACCATTTGGAGACCAACACTCATCTTTACACCCCTTTAAAGCCTCTTCCCCGTGGACCGGGACATTAGGTAACTCTGGGTTGGCCACCCGAGGAGATACCCTCGTTTGACAGCACGGTCCCCACCAGCTAGAGTTTCTAGCTTACTGCAGGGAAACCAAAGATCCGGAAGCAGCTGACTCTTTCTAACGAGCTGGAGCAGCTACGCGGACACCGGACGTGGTAACATCGATAGCTTCTATACTACATCCATACCTTGGGGAATTATTACGCTCTAAGTGCATAATTAAGAGCCTACCACCGAAACCAGCTATCTATCAACTTGGAAATATCCCTAGGAGCACATACCGATCATCGGGAGTCCAGCACAGGAGTCCTAAGTGCTCACTAGGAGGACGGTAATATTGCCCATTTTTTTGATGAGAATATACTTTCATATAACGATATTTGTTTCATTTGATTTGTATGTTGCAACAAGAATCTTCCACCTATTTTAAGGGGCAAAAGGAGCTATCAGAGAAAATACCTGGACTTTTTATAAGTGTCGAAATTAAGTAGTCTCCCATGATATATTTATGCCTGCTCGTATTATCATACATGAAAATTGAGTTTGATATTGGGATAATTTGTTTTTAATGTGTTCATGTGTTTATAATAAATACTTTATATATATTTTTTTATCTGACCTTTGCCAGTGTCAATATTTCATTAACATCACCTATCAACCAATTTAAACTATAGCTAATATTGGTTATCTTATTTTATTTTAATTTATTTTATTTTATTTAAGAGCGCTGTCTTTCTAGTTTTAGGCTTTCCGGTTTCTGACCTCTTGTACTCTTTTAGTCAGTATGGGCTCACTATCAGCTCTTACAGAGTATACCATTGTATGATTATGCCATACGGTTTCCCAATAACCTAATCTTATATGGCTTGTAAAATTAATACACATCAGGGATTTATCTGTGGAATATTTAAGACTAGGGGATCCGGAAGCATTGAATTTTTCGGTTAGTGGCCTCCCACCCCATAAATGAAGTAGCTCCATGTTATTTAAAGGGCCTGGAATCAGACCTAATTGTCTTGCCTCTGAGGTACATGGTAGCATACCCAACATTTACTTTGGTTTAAGACCTTCCCCACTAAAGTGTGGTAATAATCTAAGGGGCGCCCGTCAAACAAAGGGTCATATTTGGTTTGACACAATTGTACACCATTCTCTTCCATCACCGGGGCTTACAAATGCAATATTCCTCAGGTGACAATCCCGCACATTGATCTTGCTCCTCAGAGTTGGAACGTTTCTCATACTCGGAACATATAATGTTAGGCATAGCCCATGATTCCATAATACCGTCCGATTGGTACCCATCCTTTGCTTCAATACCAGACCCGATCTCCGTCACCCTTTCACCATCTCTGGAACCGAATGTACTAGAAAGGAACAATAGAGTTAAGAAAAACAATATGGACTCCATCTGTGTTAGGATGTTAGTAATTCGTCCGCTTGGATTGGTCAGTCTCGACTTCGTCTTCCTGGAATAAGCACTCGAGATTAGGGGCAATAGTCATGACTTCCTCCTCATCTCGGACCTTCTCCGGATTGACGGCTCTTTTACAATGTGATGAATGAACCCAAGTATCCCTTTCAGCAACCTTTAGGGAGGTGGTGCTAGTAAGTAACACTTGGTATAGTCCTTCCCACCTGTCAATCAGACAACCAGAACGTAAGAAATTCCTAATCATCACAAATTCACCAGGTTCAATATCATGGCAATTCTTCTGTGGCATGTCTGGCGCTATCAACTTAATACATTTCTGCTGTTTCTTAAGCTGCTTGCTCATTGTATGAGATAACGGACAGTCACATCATTATTGCATTTCAATTCTTCCTGGGGGTCTACCATTAAATGAGGCTGATGTCCAAATAATATTTCATAAGGGGACAAATTCAGTGGAGATCTAGGAGTAGTCCTGATGCTATGAAAGACGATGGGTAGTGCCTCTGGCCAGGCTAAACCTGTTTCAGCAGTGACTTTACTGAGTTTGTTTTTAATGGTGCCATTGAACCTTTCTACCTTCCCACTGGCTTGTGGGTGATATGGGGTATGTAACTTACTGGTGATTCCTATAAGCTTACACATGCTCTTAAATACCTCTCCAGTAAAGTGAGTACCTTGGTCACTTTCAATCACTCTTGGTATACCAAACCTGCAAACAAATTCTTGTACCAGCTTCTTTGCAGTGAAGGCAGCAGTGTTGGATGCAGCTGGGTATGCTTCTATCCAGTGAGAGAACATGTCAACACATACCAGAACATACTTTAAATTCCTACAGGGTGGTAACTGTATAAAATCAATTTGTATTATCTGGAAAGGACCCTCTGTTGGCAGTATGTGTAAGGAATGGACTTACCAACATTTTTCCTTAAACATATAAGACACGACTTAACTTTCTTATCCACCATTCCAGAAAATCCTGGCGCACACCAGTAGGATCTTACCAATCTGCTCATACCTCCCCTCTCTAAGTGGGTCAGACCATGTGCTGCTTCAGTTAAGGCAGGGAGATATGCTCTGGGAGCCACTGGCTTCCCTTGTCCATCCTTTCAAAGCCCTGTGGGCTCCTGTTCACATCCCTTCGCCTTCCAGACGGCCTTTTCCTGTGGGCAACACAATTGCTGCATTTCTATTAATTTCTGCATAGTTAGAGATTCAAATACCATTAACTTGTCAAATTTTGAATTTTTCAATGTCACAACAGCTTCCTTGGCAGCTTCATCAGCCCTCTGGTTTCCTAATGATACTGTGTCCATCTCGTATGTGTGTGTCTTGCATTTGATAACTGCAACCTGTATTGGCAGTTGTATGGCTTCTAACAGTCCTTTTATGTGTCTGGAGTGTGCTACAGGTGTCCCAGTTGCTGTCATAAAATTCCTGAGTCTCCACAGGGCTCCAAAATCATGTACTACACCGAAAGCATACCTTGAATCCGTATAGATATGAGCAATTTTTCCTTCTGCCAGTTCACATGCCTTTCTCAAAGCTACAAGTTATGCTACCTGTGCTGAGTGCAGTGGTCCTAAAGGTTCAGCTTCTACTATACCTTCATCATCTACTACAGCAGAACCAGTACACAATTCACCTGTATCAGTCTGTCTATGACAACGATCACATCTGCACCATCTATAGGGGAATCCCATATGTCAGGTATTGCAGTAAAAGTCTGATTTAGATAGTCCATACAGAGTGTCTGCTTGTCCGCTAAATCCAGTCGTTTCCAGATCCCCGTCCACCCTTTGTGCATCATGAGGCACATACTGCGAATATGTTGCTGGGTTTAGCGTATTGCACCTCTTAATAGTGATATTAGCAGGTGCCATAAGCGCCAATTCCCATCTTGTAAACCGTGCAGAGGAGACGTGTCTAGTCTGAGCAGAATTCAACAGGGCAGGCACAGCATGTGGTACAAGAACAGTCAAATCATGGTCTAATACTACATCTTCACTTTTACTCACCAGAACAGCGGCAGCTGCCACTGCTCTGAGACAAGTTGGGAGTGACTTAGCTACCGTGTCCAATCGGGCACTGTAGTACACCACTGGTCTATTAGCATCTCCATGCTTTTGTGTTAAAACCCCTGCTTCACAAACAACAGCCTCTGTACAGAATAGGTCAAAAGGTTTAGTATAGTCAGAGATTCCAAGAGCTGGAGCTGACATCAACCCTTCCTTTAGATTTCTAAAGGCTTGCTCTGACTCTTCTCTGTGTATTACACGGTCAGGCTTAGAAGCAGAGATTAGCTCCTGTAATGCTAATGCTAGTATGGAGAACCCAGGAATCCAGTTCCTGCAATATCCACATGCCCCTGTAAATGAACAAACTTGCTGTTGGTTCTGCGGAAGTGTCATTTCCTGTATGGCCTTGATTCTGTCCTCTGTCAGATGTCTTAACCCTTTGGGGAGGCAGTGTCCCAAGTACTTAACTTTGGTCTGACATGGCTGCAACTTTTCCTTTGATACCTTGTGTCCTGTTTGTGCAAGATGAAACAACAATTCTTTAGTATCATGCAATGATGCCTCAAAGGATTCTGAACATAGCAACAAATCATCTACATACTATAGTACATACAAAACCGAACCATTACTGGGCTGAAAAGTTTGCAAGCAATCATGCAAAGCCTGTGATGCTTGGACTGTCAATAAAACCTTGGGGTAACCTTGTCCAAGTGTACTGTAATCCTTTGAACGTAAATGCAAATAAATATTGGCAATCAGGGTGTAAGGGAATGGAGAAAAATGCAGAACATAGCTCAATTACGGTAAAATGAGTAGAGGTTGGAGGAATTTGCATTAATATTACAGCTGGATTGTGTACCACTGGGAACCGACTCTCTACCACCTTGTTAACACACCACAGATCTTGCATAAGTCTAAAACCCCTCCCCCCAGCCTTCTTGACGGGAAATATGGGACTATTAGCTATGCTAGAGGTGCAAATCAGAATCCCTTGTTGCAATAACTGTTCCATGACAGGAAGAACACCTACTTTTTGGCCCTTGCCTACTACTTTTTTGCGCTTGCCTACCACTTTTTAGAGTTACCATAACTGGTGATACATTAGCCATTAATCCAGTGTCCTGCCCATTCTTGGTCCACAGATGACTAGGTAGTTGTGACAACATTTCCTCTACTTGAGCTGGGAACTGCATTTTACCAGGGGAAAGAACCATTAACCTAGGAGGAGCCTCCAACATGTCCTGAACTTCCTATGCATGTGAACCTGGAATATCCAAGAACACACCATCAGGAGTGCAATAAATTACATAACCCATCTTACACAACAGGTCCCGTCTGAGTAGATTGGTAGGAGCTGACGCTGCAAGGAGAAAAGAATAGGAAGAGAATACCCCGGGCGCTGTACCTGATAATGGCAAATAGTATATAATAGGTCATGTTGATCAATAATAAAACACCAGATAATAAACATGTGATATGGAGGATAGCAAGTATGCTAGATCATTGTAATCAATAATAAAACAAATGTTTATTGCTAGCCATCAAAAGAATAATAATTAAAAAAACCAAAAAAAACACACAAATGCAGTCTTTCAAATATAGTCCATATGAGCCTATAAGCCTAATACTGTGGGCGATGTAATGTTCCACAGCCAATGAATGTTGGACAGGGGAAAAAAATGATTTACAAATTCTCCAAAATAGAGTGAGTAGCTGTAACTGAAGAAAGCAGATGGGTCTCGTTCCTGCTTGGAACGTACTCACAGACACTCCAAAGGGGCTCCTTTTAGCAGTCACGGGGATCCGCAAGTGAAGAGTCCAGGGTCGGTGCTGCAAGCGTGATCTCTGCTATACTTTCTCCCGGAGGTAAACTACAATGCACGTGAACTCACCCTCCTTCTGGGATCCAGTGGTAGTCAGCTGATGTCTGTCTGCCTTAATGCAGCGGTGTCCTCGTAGCTAGGGACGCTTTCAAAAGCGGTGATTTCCCGGCGCTAACGCTGCACTACAGCCGCGCCTGGGATTCAAAGTTTTGGATGCAGGATGCTGAAAAGCAAGGTAGAGAGCTCTCTATATAGTCCTACGCATTTCACCTCTTAGAGAGGCTTCCTCAGGGACAGAGTTCTGCTCCAAAATATCGTTACAACGCAATAGGAATGGGTCTGATACAGAATCACGGTTGTGAGGCTTCTGGCGGCAAATTTACAGGCTGGTTAATTGTGATTGACAGGTCTCCATGGTAGATAAAAGGGCTCGTTAATCAACCCTATCTTCCTGGTTTGTGGATCAAAAGGTTCATTACCCATCACTGTCTTCTTTGATTGCAACAATAATAAAAGCTAAGGCTCAGTCAGACAACGATATACAAGACTGCAGGGGCTACAGAAACAATTAGTAGAATGGATAAAATGGCAACAATTGTAGCACATAATGTACAAAATACAATACAAAGTATACAAAGTATTAATGTACAAAATATCAATACAAAGAAATACATGCACTAGAGGCACGGGCCAGCACAGGTATTAGTACAATCAAAAATGGAAGGACATAAGTCACTGTAATTAGATGAAGGTGAAAATACATATGCCACGATGTGTGGACACCTCAAAAAACTTCAATCAATAAGTAAGTAGTAGAAACTTCAATCAATAAGTAAGTAGTAGAACTGGGACCTCCCATTGAGGCTACAGGGCTCAAAAGAGGCTATGAGGCTATGGTTTCAAAACTCAGGATTGATATTGATGATATACAGTTGGATACAGTAATGGTCAAAAATAGAGAAGCTAATACAAATGCAAAAGAAAATGCATAGGAGATATGATAATTTCCTAGTAGTTCTCATCACCACATATAGGCAACAAGCATAGCTTGTTTGTGTGTGTGTGTGCCTAAAGCTGCAGCGGGGGGGTGGGATTAGGCAGAGAACAGAAATGTACCCAAATCATGATCTATATTTAGACCCAGAGGTTCCAAGGTTTTTAAGTTATAAATCCATTTGGTCTCTTCTTTAGCAATTTTAGCCATGTAGTTTCCCCCTCGCCAGTTGGGTTCCACCTTTTTTATCCCTATAAATTTGAGTCTGGAGGGGTCCTTACCATGGACCAAAGAGAAATGTACAGGAACACTATGCGTGTCTGCCCCCTTTCTGATGTTGCGGATATGCTCACCTATCCGTATTTTTAAAGTTCGAATGGTACGTCCAACATATTGGAGGCCACAAGGGCACTCCAACAGGTACACAACCCCTTTTGTATCACATGTGATCTTATCTGTGATATTGAACTCTTGATTTGTACTATTCGATTTAAAGGAAGTAGGGGATTTTGTTGAGTTCTTGTTTGTTGATGTACATGCACTACATCTAGTACAATGATAGAAGCCCTTTGTATTGGCTATGGTGGTTAGCCAGGTATGTTTGGATGCAGGCGGTGAGACAGGCGCTGGGGGCTAGCAGGTGTTTGATATTCTGTGCCCTCCAGTATGTGATGGTAGGTCTGTCTGGTACAAGCAATCTCAATTTTGGGTCTTTTAACAGAATATGCCAGTTCTTTTTCAGCAGTTTTTCCAGGCTTCTAAAATTACTACTGAAGTCTGTGATAAAACGTACTCCCTGTTCCCTCATACTCTCTGGCTTTTCTTTTTTTGCCAACAGGGTCTGTCTATCCAGAGTATGGCTATCTTGTAGGGCTCCCTCCACCAAGGCTTTATCATAATTTCTCTCGCAGAATCTCATTTTTAGATCCTGGGCTTGTACGGTGAAGTCTTTGTGGGTAGAGCAGTTTCTCCTAATCCTACGAAATTGTCCCCCTGGGATGTTACTCAACCATTTGGGGTGGTGGTTGCTATCTGCCGGGATAAAAGAGTTGGCATCTACTTTTTTAATAAAGGTTTTGGTAGATAAGGTGTCACCCTCTGTCATAATGACCAGATCAAGAAATTCAACTCTTTCTTTACTGATGGTGGAAGTAAACTTTAGATTGAGGGTATTTTGATTTAGGTAATCGGCAAATTCTCTCAAAGCATGTTCTGTGCCTCCCCAAAAGCAGAGCACGTCATCAATATAACACTTCCATAATATGATGTCATCCCTATAGGGATTGGATGGACCCCATATATACTCATCCTCCCAGCGGGCCACGAATTTCGCGCCCATAGCAGTCCTGCGAACCTGTCTGTAGTAGTGCCCATTAAAGGAGAAGTAGTTATGGTTTAGCACAAACTCTGTGGCTTCAGTTACAGCTACTCACTCTAGTTTGGAGAATTTGTAAATAATTTTTTTCCCCTGTCCGACATTCATTGCCTGTGGAACATTACATCGCCCACAGTATTAGGCTTATAGGCTCGTATGGACTATATTTGAAAGACTGCATTTGTGTGTTTTTTTGAGTTTTTTTAATTATTATTCTTTTGGTGGCTAGCAATAAACATTTGTTTTATTATTGATTACAACGATCTAGCATACTTGCTATCCTCCATATCAAGTATACACTGTTTATTATCTGGTGTTTTATTATTGATCAACATGACCTATTATATACTATTTGCCATTATCAGGTACAGCGCCCGGGATATTCTCTTCCTATTATAGTTGCCATTCAAAAGGGTTTGTTGGGAATCCCCTTTCTTATCCTAGAGGCTGCGTTCCTGCGTTACAGGCAGCGCGGTCCCTCTCCCACTGTCTTTTCAAAGGAGAAAAGAATGTTTAGTGTGTAAAGGACCAATTGTGACTGCATGAGATCACAGGTATGACCTGACCCTCATTGGTGTTGGGGACTAGTTGCCTGGTCCCTTCTGGCTTGAGCTACAGCAATGTCCACTCTTCTGTTGTCAAACCTGTCATCAAACCTGTTGTCAAACCTGCTGTCACCTCCTTCCCTGGACCTATAAGGCCCCTGTTATTAGCAGCAGTCGCGGCGTTCTGGCCACTCACGCTCCTTCCGGCGTTGCTAGGCAGCGCCAGCGTAGCGTTGTTCGGTGGTGCGGCTGGGGTCCTGGCCTGTGTTCTGGGCTCTGATTGTTTCATGCTCCCGTCTTCTTGCCTCGCCGTTCCCCTCCTGGCGCGGACTACAGCGTTCCATGCTTCATCATTCTGATGTGTGTCTCAGCCTAGGTGGTAGTGTTTCTTTGGGCCTGATCCAGACCTATGCCCCCCGTTGCTAGGACGGCGGGCGTAAGCGTAAGATCGGCTGAAAAGCCGATCTGTGCATGCACCGGGCAGATGTTGCCCGGCGTTGCTGGAGGAGATGTCCCCCAGCGTCCATACGTTCAGGTTAGTGTAGGTGGGCGGGGGGAGCTAGTGTAATGAGAGTGGGAGGGCGGGCTAGGTGGCCATATGCTCCTGTGCGAGCGTATGGCCCTTTCCTTACGCCGGCTGAAGTTAGGGTAGCCTTCAGCCGGCGTAAGGAAGGGGCCTTACGCCCGCACAGGGAGAGTGTCGGGGAAAGGGAACGCTGATACGCTGTGCTTTAGTAAGCACAGCGCATCGGTGTAGGGCTGGATCAGGCCCATAGTGCCAAGCCTACTTTGCCTAGTGTATATTTACACTGTCCAGGACATAATACCTACATAGTGCAAGCTCTTATTTGTATTGACATTCTGTTATCCCTCTCTTATTGTCTCTGTACATTTAGTGAAGTCCTTTACGGTTTTAATACTGTGTGTCACTGTCTACTCCTTGCTCCGTCTTCTCAGTCTCACTCCGGTGACTCTATCTCCTCTAAACCAACCACTAACCCTAACACCTGTTGTGGTGGTCTCCCATCGTTATTGTTATACCCAGTATAACCTTCATCCCTCCTGCAGTTCATGGCTTTATGCCCAGGTTGCCCACAATTAAAACATAGGTTGTCTTCTCTGATTTTCCACTCCCTTATATGTTGTGTGTGTTTGTGGTTGCAGGGCTTGTATACTTAATGTCAGTAACTGCTCAGACCGTTTCTCCTTCCTTTTGCTCACATTTCTCTCATGAGATACTGCCAATGATCTGATCCTGACTACATCTAAGTCCTGCCACTCTGGTTCTGATATCTGGATCCTTTTCTTTACTGTATCCAGAAATCCATTCATCAATACTGAGACTGCCAGTTCTCTGTGATGGGGATTAACTTTAATATATTCAATTGTAATCATCTACACTTTTGTTATCTTTTTGTTTTATAGTAAAGAGTCTTTGCCATTCTACATAAACAGGGAATTTTGGACTAAGTTGTTTATAGATGTTATTTATATTTGTGTCATTGTCAGCTTCCGTTAAAGGCCTGTCTCCTTCAATTAAACAAGCTTTAAAGAAATCTGCAAAATCAGTGCTCGGAGGCATACAAGCTTTATGCATCACACGCCAATCCTTGTTAGTGAGTTCTAACTTTTGATACCTAGCTAAATCTTTGGTGGAATTTGGGAATTCCGCTATCATGTGACGCAATTCTGTCCTAGATCATGGGATGTGCATGGTGACTGTTTGCACAGGCACAACCCCTTCAGCATCTGCCTGTCCAGCAGGCACACTGAGTGTGCGCACTGGATATACCCCTTCACATCCAAAACATTTCCTATGCCTACCATCAGTGTCTACACATTTAGGGTCTTTGCGGGTAATTGACCTAGTTAAATGTGCGGGTGTTTCATCCACAAATATGTTTGTAGATTGCGTATTTTCACTAATAGATGCGTGCGTAGGTGGCGCTATAGTATGTGTAGTTTGCGTACTATTAGGTATACTTGAGTGCGTGTTAGTAGACACTGATGCTATGGCATCTGGTACAGCAGTAGATGCGATCGCTGCTTAGAGTGAAGCGGTGGAAGCATCTGCAGCAGGTGTTGCTGGGACCTGTAGTGCCGCAGCAGCAGCACCACGTGTCTCAACACTGGGCCTATTATGGTCAGCATGAGTGTATAACACGTGTAAGTGCAGATATTACAAGTACAATCATCTTCCTTATCACTATCCTTAATGCCTATTTTAGTCAAGTCATTTTCTAATACAGGATACAATCTAGCAACAGTGTTATTAGCAGTAAAGTTATGGGAAGAAAAGTTAGTATTATCAGGACAAACGGAATGAAAACATGAATCGTCCTTACCGCCTCCCATGTAGGGAGGAGGGGGAGGTGTGTGCATGGGTATCGCAAGCGCAGAATTAACGCGAGTATGCAAAGCTTTCGCAGTTGCGGTTACTTGCACCGGAGATGCGCTCGCAGGGCTTTCGAGACAAAGTTTACCCTCATGCTGCCACAAAGCAAAGCTCTTTATATATTTTGCCTGTTTTCTGTGAGATTTAACTCTACAAATTTTAACACTTAAATTATTCAGAATGCCTTCGTCGAAACTTCCAATGTTTGGAAACCTTCTCTCACATGACTTAGTCAATTTGCCCAATGCAACAATACCATATTTTCTGTTCATTATAAACAAAGCCGACCCCTCCGGTATTTCCGATCCACTTGCCATATCTGCAATGACCCTTCTGCTCGCTCCATCTCGAATTAATATGCTACCCATATTCAAAACTGTACAACTATTATGGGTAGGTCATACAACACAATACGCACTTTTATGGAATATGCAAAGGGTAACAATTCACCAAAAAGTCTAATAACACAGCTTTAATGCAAATATCCACTATCAGAGCGCATCAAAAATAGTGTTATTTCTTTCCACTGCGCAAATCAATCAATTCTACCGGATCTCTCAATAACCCGTCGGCGGAGACTAAAAACCAAAATCACTACACCAGTTTCTTTAATTTGCTAGATTAAAAGAACCTTAATCAAAGACAACTAGTTGCTAATAATGGTCCAGGAAACAATAATATCAACCACAGTTTTTCATCACCATTCCATAAAACTCTAAAAATAACTTCAATATTTCAATAACTTCAATGTGATAATTCCAATCATTTTGTTTCTAAAGCACTGAAGTTTACAGCTTCTGATTCATAGACTATAGGGAAAACAAAAGGTCCTAGTGGTTGTGTGGCAAAAATGCGATCACAAATGTACTCATAAACTCGCACCTTGCAATTAACCCCAAATATACCAGCATGTAATTACGTACTCATACACGACTCTATCCCAAATTCACAGTAAGTTTCCTACCCCCACTATACAGTGCTCGATAAACTTACACTAGGCACAAAATATTAGCAAATAAAAATATCACATTTACTTACCATACCCTCCACCCTTTGTCAGTGAAATGAGCACTGTGTGAAGTCAGGAAAATACCTCCACTTGACGAGCCTCAAATTGTTGAGTCTGTGTACCCCAAAAGTACCATGTGCGTCAGTACGCAATTATACGCAATAGTTACCCAAAATCACCACAGAGACGAAGATGCGGTCCAACCCACAAAAGCGTGATTTACTCGGCAGGGAACAGGTTAACAGCAATGTACAGCTTCAAACGATACAACAGCAGCGTGACCAGCTAGCAAGCAAGATGTTCAATCCAGAAGCCTTCTCAAGGAGAGTGAGAGTGAATGTCCAAAAAGAATGCCCTTC
Organism: Limnodynastes dumerilii; assembly: GCA_011038615.1. Classification (NCBI taxonomy): domain Eukaryota; kingdom Metazoa; phylum Chordata; class Amphibia; order Anura; family Limnodynastidae; genus Limnodynastes; species Limnodynastes dumerilii. The sequence continues at coordinate 112,561 of WWET01003317.1, read as the reverse complement.
TATGTCCCACGATGAAAGGGGTTTGCCGAAAGTTCGCTTGATTGGAGAAATCTCAATCCTTCTTTGATCCCTAGCTTGTCATTGGTCCTGGGGTCTTTCATTGTCCTTCTCCCGGGGGGTCATCATCATACATTCATACATATTTGTTACTCTAACCTAGCAATGCGCATAATCTACTGCCGCAACATGCGGTCTGATAGCAACCAAGCTAACAATATGGGTTATGATTTTATCTACCCTGAGACTATAAACATGATATAAATATTACATTCATTCGCTGTTCTACGATTATCTCTTGATTATTCCATCTGCAGATATATAAGCACAGTTTTAATAAATAGGAACGCATTTATATATTAAATATGAACAAGTCCTGTGTAAAAGTGTTTTTATTAATGTGCGTATTAATAGGTATATTTTGAATGTAATGAAGCCCGCAAAAGCGTGAACGCGCGTCACAGTTCGTCCGTGTTCACATTTTCCCACACTTTTGCGGTCCTTTGTTCACTAGCTATGCAGAGATTGTTTATTATATTTCTTTTTAGTAATAATGTTTTAATTCTGTTTCGACAGTTTCAACTGCTTATGCGTGGTAACTTTATTTACACTATTGACGTTGAATATACGGGTGGAAGTGGCTCATGGACGGTCCTGGGAATTGCACGTGGATACATACGTCTGGATAAGCAATGGAAAAATACGCATGGGAGAATTTAAATAAAAATGGGCGAAGGGAGGCATTTAAATGAAGGAAAGTGGGTGCGATTATCATGATACGCACGTATGGAGGACATATACGCACGGAACTGCGCACGGAAAGTTAAAGGTGGTCTATGGTGGTGTAAGTCTACGAGAGCACGGTTGAGAGAGGAGAGTGTCAAGGACGTGAGGGGGTTTGGCCTGCTCAATGTGTGCGCGTAATTGCGGCCCCATTTTGAAACGGATCTCTGAGTACGGCCCATTATTTTTAAACTGATGAGAAAGTGTTGTGTGTGAAGACAGTTGCAAGAACCTAATTTTCTATATTCCTTGGATTCCAAATAATTTTTCAGAGAGTTAATTATAATAAAATTATTATTGTAGGGGAGTGGTTTTGCCGCGGAGCTGTAATTACGCGTTTAGGCAGAGCTCCCCTGCTTTATCCCTGGAATACCCTAGTACTAAATCCCCACTAAATTACCTGCACCGCTGCCCAGCCTCTAACTTCCCGGAGCCCGGACCGAGACCTCCGCATCAGCTAAGTTAGCCGTTAGCCCGCCTGAGCCTTCTGGTTCACCGCTTCCACTAACCCCAGTGGAGCTCCCTGGGTAAAGCGCTGGCCAATAATCCTTGGTCCTGCTGCAGCAGCCATCGCTGGATCAGGCTGAAAAGCAGGGACGCCATTGGAACATCCGTGGAGACTGTTGCCGGCCGCCATCTTCCTGCCAGAGGTACCTTCCCGCGCAAAGCTCTCCTGCGGTGCCTGCCCAAACTGTGTGTCTCCCTATCGCACCTGCAGTCACCTGCTCTCTCTCTCTGCGGTCTTGGATCCCTTATGTGCACTGAACCTCCCTCCCTGCAATCACCAGCCAGCCCCAGCGCCTCTGCTCGACATCTGCAGGCCTCCCCTCTGTGCCTATCTCCCATACTTCACCCTCCGCTGCTCCACTACTCCTCTCACTTGCAAGCTCCAACGTTTGGCAAGCCTCAGGGCAGCACTGTCCAGATTTCTCCTCTGCAATTTCCATCTTCTCTCCACAGTAAAGAGGTTTTTCAAGCATTCTCCCTCAGCTCTCATTATACAGCTTTTGCAATACCTATATTGTCTGTGGCTAAGTGTGTTACCATCATTCTCCACTGGAGGGCAGTGTAAGCCCACAAATAGCCTTTGTTTCAAATTACAAGAGCTGCTTTTCTAAAGCCCTGTTGATTATGCCTCACCGCTTCCACTAAACCTATGAGAATCTGGTGGGATTAAGCCTTCATCACTGCAAGAACCACATTAAATTTTTCAATACATTTAATATTGCTACCGAATTAACCCTTTTTCTCTGCTATAATGTCTCAGAGGCAGAAAAAAAACACTGCATACCCCAAGCATGTTTTCCAGATGAGAGAAACAACCCTCTCCCTCACCTCCCTCCCCTCAAGAATCCCTACCGCCGGACTCTGACAACGAACCTCAACATCCTACTATCTCAGAGATTACTTCCCAAGTCAAAATTACAATTCAAATGGAGATTCGCGTCATGCTTGCAGAACTTCGGTCAGAAATCGCAGCCATCTAAGCTCGCACAGACTCACTGGAACTGTGAACGGGTGAACGGATGAACTGTGCACATACCAACTCAAACAGAGGAAGATCTAGCTGCAATCCGCACCAAACTAGATTCTCTGAAAGACCAACTTGAGGATCAAGAAAATCGCTCAAGGCGCAACAACCTTCGCATCAAAAGTGTCCCAGAAACCATCTCCAACTCTGACTTGCCTGAGTATCTCGAAGGCCTATTTAAACATCTAGTCTAAAATGCCACCGGCTCAGATCTTCTCCTGGATCGAGCCCTCTGCACCAAGCCCTCACCTGGATATCATCATCCGGCTTCATTATTTCACTAGCAAAGAACAAATTTTAAAAACTTCCAGGAACTCCCCTGATATTGATTTTCAAGAGACTTCCCCACAAATTTTCCAAGACCTGGCCCCCTCCACCTTGAAGAAAGGCAGGGACTTGGCAGATGTTACACAAGTTCTTCACTCTAACAACATTCACTATATGTGGGGGTTTCCTTTTCAGCTTATCTTCTCCCATTCGGGCACTACACATCTGATAAAGACTTTGGACCAAGGCCTCCATATACTCCGTCTACTTAACCTGCTTCCGGATTCCTGGAACACGGCCTCTACCTCCTCTGCTCCCATCAGACGAAGACCGCCTCCCCCCGAATGGTCCACTGCTTAACCAGATGCTATATACAGACTTCACTTGGAATATCCATTGTGTTTAAGCTTCCTGGCCCTGTTCCACCTGTTTCTTTCCTCTAGGTAAAACTGCTACTCGGTCCACTGGTTAACTACTCTGGACTTACCTGACTCTACGCTTCCTGGGTCATGTGAGATAATACCATCGTTTATTATATATCTCTACTCAATATCTTCGTGCATTTTTTCATGTTATATTATCAGTTCTTGTTTATATTTGCTCATTGCCTTTCTTACTAGGTTTGTGGTTTAATATTGTACTGTTATTTTCTATGTATAATTGCATGCTATCACTAGCTCCACTTCTAGTCCCACCATTCTCTCTATCCCTCCTCCATATTGTTTATATGGCCCCTTCTCGCCTCCTCCATTGGCGTACCACCCCCCACAAATTTCCAGTACTATTTTGGTACCTTGTTTGTTCTCCCTGGACCTCTCTCCTTAACAGGAGCTTGTTCTTCCTTCATCCTCTCCCCTTATATCTTGAAGGAGTACATTTAACTATCTACGTTTTTCTGACATTTCATCCACCATGACACTTTTTATCCCTGAATGTTAACGGTCTCAACTCCCCTTCAAAGCGTACTATAGCCTTGCAACAACTCAAATGTCATTCTGTAGACATTGCTCTTTTACAAAAGACCCACTTTAAAACGCCTCACCCTGGTTTGCACAGTAAATATTTTTCTCATGTTTTCTATGCTTCTTCTGACACTAAGCAGAGGGCACAGTGATTTTATTCTGTAATAAAGTACCCTTCTCACTGTTTTCCTCCACAGCGGACCCACCCGGCCGCTACTTTATTTTAACTGGCTCACTGGGTCCAACGATGATCACTGTTGCTTCTATCTATGCCCCTAATGTTGGCCAGGGTGCCTTCCTCTCCGAGTTCCTCCAAATCTTATCGCAACTAGCACAAGGGTATATCATAATTGGCGGAGATTTCAATGCTTTTCTTGACCCTGCTCTTGACCGTTGTGCCCCCTTCCTCCACCGGGCTCCGTCCACCTCTCCAAGACTCTTGCTTCTATGCTCACCACTTTGATCTATATGAAACGTGGCGCACCCTCTATCCCACTAGAAAACAATATACTCATTACTCACCCCCCACAATACGCATTCGCGTATTGATATGATTCTAATAGATCGTAGCCTCAAACCGCATCTTTCCCACGCCTCTATTACACCGGTGGTCTGGTCTGATCACTCCTCAGTCTCTCTTACGATTGACCTATCCTCCCCTCGCTCCCCTGTTTCTAAATGGTGCTTAGATGAATCTCTACTCCTTACTCAAGCACACGTTGACTCCATTGCGCTTTCTATCACTGACTACATTTCTTTTAATTCCTCTCCAGAGGTCTCCCCGGCCATAGTCTGGGAGGCCCACAAAGCTTCTGTCTGGGGTACCCTGATTTCCTTAGCAGCTAACAAAACTAAAACTGAGAAGACGCGCATTTAAGCTATGGAAACCCAGATCACCTCCCTAACAACCCGTTTTCAAAGATATCCCAAACATAAAAACCAGCATTAAATTATTGGCCTTAAAAGGCCAACTCCACCAGCTCCTCTCTAAAAAAGCTACCAAAACCCTACAGTGGCTCAGGCAGAAATATTACGAGAAGGGAGACAGGGCAGATCGTCTTTTAGCTAAAAAATTAAGAGACAAACGCACTAAAATCCTATTGCTGCCATTAAATCCCGGGATGGTTCTATGATCTATGATCCCAAGCAGATCACCAACTAATTCAAAGAATTCTATTCCTCCCTTTATAACTTGGAACCTAATTTCTCTAGCCCAGCAATTTTAGCTGTCAAAGTTAAAGAATTTTTAAGCTCCATCCCTCTCCCAAAAATCTCCCTTAAACAAAAGCTATTTCTTAATAAGGAAATAACATCCCAAGAAATATTAGATACAATTAAGGAACTTAAAAATGCCTCTGCCCCTGGCCCAGATGGGTTTACTGCTATTTATTATAAGAAATTTTCAGTCCAGCTCCTGCCCATACTCCTTACTTTATTTAATCCCATCCTCTCTGGGTCGAAGTTTGATCCGGCCACCACGGGAGCAGAGATCGTAGTGATCCCGAAACCGGGGAGGGACTCTACCTCGTGTAGTAATTATAGGCCAATCTCGCTTTTGAATGTTGATCTTAAGCTCTTTGCTAAAATCTTGGCAAACCGCCTGAACTCAATTGTTTCTTCGCTCATGCACCCAGACCAAGTGGGTTTTATTCCCAGCCGTCAGGCGTCTGACAACACCAGGAGAGCTATAGATCTCGTTCATATTGCGAACACTCATGGCCTCCCTGCTCTCATGGTGACATTGGACACGGAAAAGCGTTCGACAGAATGGACTGAACATACATGCAACAAGTACTTTCTGCCATGGGTATGCAGGGCCCCTTTTTGAACACCATAGCTGCTCTTTATTACAACCCCACTGCCTCCGTCCTGGCCAATGGTTTTAAAACCTCCCCCTTCTCAATTCACAATGGCACTAGACAGGGCTGTCCGCTTTCCCCCCTTATATTTGCACTAATGATAGAACCCCTTGCCATTAAAATTAGAGACAACCCTGACATTACTGGAATCATGGTAGGTCCCACTGACCATAAAATATCTCTTTACGCTGACGATATTTTAATGACAGTTACCAATCCCATTGTGTCCCTTCCCAATCTTCTCAAGGACCTAACTGACTTTGGGATCCTCTCTAATTACAAAATTAATGCTAACAAATCTGAAATCTTGCCGCTTCACCTCCCCCCTCCCCTTCACCATCAACTCCGACAGACATTTAATTTCCGCTGACAAGCTAAGCAGCTTAAATACTTGGGAATTTTTTTAACACAGTCTTATCCACAGGTCTTTACTGCCAATTTCTCACCCCTTTTCTCCACCATTAAAGCAGACATTGAGAAATGGGATAAACATATTATCTCCTGGATAGGTAGGATTAACTCTCTTAAAATGAACATTCTCCCTCACCTTTTATATTTATTCCAAACTCTCCCCATTAGAATTCCTGCTAAGTATTTCGGAGGGAGGTCTGGGTGCTCCAAACTTTTTGGCTTATTATAGAGCAGCGCATCTCACTTAGTGTATATCTTTGCACTCATCTACAGGCAACAGAGTATGGACGGATATTGAGGCTAATATCTCTAACACTGTCTCTGCCTCCTTTTTTCTCTGGCTCCTTCCTCGCCATAGACCTACTTTATCCTCTCTCCTTCCTACTATAGCCTTTTCCGTTTCTATCTGGGACAAGCTGACTCAAGCATACGAACTTCTAGCTCAACCATGGCGCATGTACCCTCTCTGGAACAATCCTTTATTCCAACCCGGTTTTTACAGACACTCCTTCTCTCCATGGATACCCAGTGGCATTTGTCACTTTTCAGACCTGTCCCCTCTCCATTTTTTTCCTTTGTTTGCGGATCTCCAGACCAGGCTCCACCTCCCTCATACCTGCTTCTTCCAATACCTTCAACTGCGACACTTTTATAATTCCCTTGCCCCACCACAATTCTATACCTCAAATTCCTCCACACTAGAATCGCTATGCGCCTTACATTCCCACCCGACTAAACTTATATCGACCTTATATCGTTTGTTTCTACGGCACAAACGCCCTCTAAAAGATTCTCATGAGCTTCAATGGGAGCAAGACCTTGGAGAGTCACTCGACGGGGAGGACTGGGCCTCAATCAAAGAAAACTTAGCGAAAACCTCTATATGCGTCCGAATAAACGTAAACACTCATAAAATCTATTATCGCTGGTACTTAACTCCTAAAAGACTTAGCTTAATTTTCCCCCTACTTCTTCTGCATGCTGGCGTCACTGCGGGGAGGAAGGCACCCTGTCTCATATATGGTGGTCCTGCCCGAAGATTGTAGCCCTTTGGAAAGAGGTTCACCACCTGATCTGCTCTGTTACAGGTGTTTCCGTCCCACCTTCGCCCACCTATTCCCTGTACCACGCACCATCCCAGATGCTTCTAAGAGTATCCTAATAAAACACATTTTAAATGCCACCAAGTGCCAAGTTGCAGCACATTGGAAACAGCTATTTCCCCCTCCCTTTCATCCATCATTAAGGAAATTTGGCGAATATACAAATTAGAATATATTTCTAGCATTCTTCATAATACTTCTAAATGCTTCTCTGGGGTATGGTCCCCCTGGCCGCTCATTTCCAGATTAACTCTGTTTTAAATGTTTAACCGTTAACTTCACACACCGATACCCACACTATGATAGCTTTCATCTCCTTCAAGTTTACCTTCATTCCCTCCTCCCTCCCCCCCCCCCACATCTTTCCTTTATTCCTCTCTGATCCCCAATTCGCTACTCCTAGGTTTTGGGACCTCACTGTTTTACTCTTGGATTCATATTGTAAGTTTGCCTAATTGGCTATGTCGTTCTCTTGTTGATGGATTTACTTGTTGTTTATCCTTTTATGTCTGGCATTATATGTATCCGTTGATATTAACATGTTATCCCAACCTTTCTTCTTTCTGGACCCCTCCCCCCATAATAATTTGACAAATACAATATAACATATTTAAAAAAATATATATATATTATTGTATTTTCTTTTATATTAAATTTGCTTGTTAATATATCTAAACTTCTTGAGCTACAGAGAAAAATCTGAGCATTAGGTAAATCCTCTGGCAAAAATCTTTAATAGTTTGTCATTTATTTATGTAACTTAACTTTATCTGTACAACACTGAAGAGAAGGCTTCATGAACAAATAATAACTAAAGTAGAAAAA
>WWET01003317.1:63231-81598 GCA_011038615.1 Limnodynastes dumerilii | reverse complement strand
CCACCATCAGGGGCTCTGGGAAAAACCACCTGAAGGAAAGACTCCGCAATCCGGCAGCCGATCCAGTCACCCTAACTATCCTAAGAGATCACTCCGGTACTATTCAGGTAATCCCAAGGTATCTACCTTTATTCTTTCTGGACTACTTCGGTACTCGCCAGGTAAACCTGGAGTGTCCAATTACTGAGTGTCATAACAGACAGCCCAGAAAGGTGAGAAGGACTATGGATCCGACGCTCGTCATTTTGTTGAAAATAATTTCTATATTGATGATGGACAGAAATCATTACCCACAAGCAAAGAAGCAATTGATCTACTCACCAGGACACAAGAAATTCTTTCTGTAGCAAACCTTAGGCTCCATAAGATTATTTCCAACAGCCAGAATGCAATGGAAGCATTCCCCACTGATGATCATGCCACCAATTTGAAAAACCTCGATCTTGATTCTGATATTCCTCCCATTCAATGCAGCTTAGGCTTGCTCTGGGACATCAAACAAGACATATTTGCTTTTCAAGTATCAGACTGTGCTTTTCAAGTGTCAGACTGTGACAAACCTTTCACCAAACGAGGAGTTTTATCTGTCGTGAACAGCATCTATGACCCTCTTTTGGGTTTGTAGCCCCAGTCACCATACATGGCAAGATGTGGCTGAGACAGTTTACCATGGAGAACGTAGACTGGGACACTCCTCTACCTATTGAGAAACAACAAAGCTGGGAGAATTGGAAGAAGTCTTTGAAGATATTAGAACAACTCCAAATCCCACGTTGTTATACTCCCAGCTCCCTTTCAGCTTCCATTAGGAAAGAAATCCACATATTCTGGGATGCATCAGTTGAAGCCATAGCTGCAGTTGCCTACCTGAGGATCACTGGAAACAACAACAAACTACACTGTGGATTTGTCCTGGGTAAGGCTAAACTAACCCCAAAACCTGCACACTCTGTGCCAAGGCTCAAGCTTTGTGTAGCCGTGCTAGCAGTAGAAATCGCTGAAGTCATAAAGGATGAAATGGATGCTGCAATTGATTCATTTACTTTCTACACAGACAGCAAAGTCATGCTTGGTTATATAAACAACCAAACAAAACAATTCTATGTATATGTCAGCAACAGAGTAGACCGCATCAGAACTTTCTCTACTCCTGAGCAGTGGCATCACATCGCCACTGGCCTTAATCCAGCTGACCGTGGAACAAGACCTTCACTAGTATCAGACCTTTGTGACATGTGGTTGTCACCTCCAAGATTCTTATATGATGATCCTGCTTATCTCCTACCATTGTCAACTATAACCTGGTCGATCCCGAGTCCGACAAAGAAATCAGACCCACAAACTCCACACTTTACACTACTAAGCTGAAATCACATCACTTTGAGTGCTTCTCAAGTTGGTCATCTTTAGTGCGAGCTGTCTCTCGTCTAATCCACATTGCTCACTGCTTTTCAAAGGACACATCACCAGAGTGTCATGGTTGGCATATCTGTAAGAAGCATCCTACGGTTGCAGACCTTGAACATGCAGAGGAGGTTCTCATTCGGTGTGTGCAACAAGAAGTATACTGTCAGGAGATTTATTGGCTCACAAAGGGAATTAATCTGCCCAAGAACAGCGTACTCTTTGACCTGAACCCAGTAATGGATCAGCACAAATTGCTCAGATTGGGCGGTCATATAGTAAGATCTGATCTATGCAGCAAGGAACACAATCCTGTCATCATCCCAGGTCGACATTATATTGCTACGCTGCTGGTCCGACACCATCATGTACGAGTGCAGCACCAAGGCAGACAGTTCACTGAAGGTGCCATTAGATCAGCCGGCTTGTAGATCATAGGGATGAAGAGATGTATCTCCTCCGTGCTCCAAAGATGTGTTAGGTGCAATAAGTTAAAAGGAAGACACCAGCAGCAACAAATGGCAGATCTTCCAGTACAGACCCACCCTTTACTTATGTAAGTAGAAAGGGTTAAAGTGCTGCGCTAAGATTCAGGATCACATACGGCTAGCTGATAAACAATAAATTAACTAAGCACCAATAATATTAAACGTTTTAATAAAAACTAAAAACTATAAATAGAAAACGGTTAAATACTTCTACAATATAAGGACATACAAGGGGATATAATGTCCTTGAAAAATACAATTGTTGCATTACATGTGGTTTACTTGCAGTGAAAAGTGACCGGTCACTAGTAAACATAAGTAGTTGCAAAAAATCAATAGTAGGTAGGATGCAGTTGCAAGGTACAAAAAGATAGCATATAGATAAAAAAGATTTGTTTCTTACCCGCTGGTGCTGCGTGTTATAGTATTTTCTCAGTTAAGCTAATTGCTAGGTGTGATTTTAAATGAACAACGTTACATTTGCATGCAGGATGTGGGTGGGGGGATTTATAAAAAATAGCCAAAGAAATAATGAGTAAACGGGATTTACTTGTTTTATGTTTTTCTATAAGTTAATGATAGGAAAGACCTTCCCATATACTAGAAAAACAATGAAACCATTGGTCTTATCATTCGTTCCTTGAACCACACAGGTGTTCATAGAAAAAAATTGGTGTTTCTAACTAATATATTTACGAACCTCGACTGCCACCAAGAGGCACCAATCACTGATCTATGTACAATAAACATTGCAAGCTGAATTATTCTATTTCTGTTTCTGCTTTGTTTGTCTGTTGCTAGCAGACTACTCCTGCCTTTCATGCAACCTATAAATTGATCTGAGCAACTTCCATTTTGTGTATTTATTTATTCTATTATTCTGATATTAATGTTTAGCACTTAGTAAGATATAAAAATATATTTGCATTATTTTAAAAAACTATTTATTATGACTATGGTCTGGAATATATATTATGTCTGGATAATCTAATAATCACTTTTTTTAAATCCAAACAAAATACATGTTTTGTTTGGGTTTTCACTTTGTACTTTATACTAATGATTGCTATATAGTTTATTATCTAAACATAAAGCATAATCTTTTTTATAGTTATAGACTTTAGTTTTTAAGAACTAAAGAGTCAGACATTGCATAATATCATTGAGGACATAATTTTCCCTTGTGTTATATATATGATCATAGCCATTTGGCTTTCTGAGGATATTAAATATATATGAAGATTCCTGTATGGTGAAACCATCGCACTCAATAGGCTGGTTAGAACTAACATCTCGTTTAAAATGACCAATCATGTTTTGTTAACTTTTTAATGAACCAATTAATTTCAGATCTATTGTTCTTATGTTCACACCTATCATTATGATAAAAACAATATAATCTTGAACTGGGTTGGAGCCAGAAAGCAATTAGGATTGATGCTATGTCAACATTGATTTATTGCTGAGTATTTATAGTAAATATTTTTACTCTTTAACCTTTTGTTTGGAGAAACAGTTAATAATTTTTGTTATCATTTGACCCCTTGTGTGGTCATTTTTTTTAAATCCTTTTTGTGTTTCCTTTATATCAACTTTTTCATGATGCCTTCCTGTACTGAATTTACAGCCAATCCTACGACAGGAGGCCCCAGTCAGTCAGAAACAACTAAGCTATTTATAAGGTTTAAATCATCCTCATACATTCCTAGATGCTCAAGACATTATACCTGAGGACACTCCCACAAAGAGGGGTGAAACACGTCTCCATTCATACATCTGCACTGAGAAATTCTGTGGGAAACTAGTATTCACTAATCACTATTCACTAATGTTACCTGGCAACATCCATATGTGGATAGTGAAGGCATGTGCATGCTGCATCCATCTCATAGCAATATTAGGAGAGCGACAGTGGAAGTGGCGCAAATTTCTGAGCACAAATTAAATAGACTGGAAGAGAATGTGGACTAGATTAACTAAACTGTGGAGTGGAGATGTTGACCATAGCAACCATATTCTCTAGTATGTAAGAGGAAAGTGAAAGCTAGAATTTCATTGGTTGCTATGGGCAACATCTCCACTTTTCCTTTTCCACAGTTCAGTAAATCTAAGTGTCCTTGATTCCTTGAAAAGTGCTGGCCCATCGAGGCAGCTTTATTAAATTGCATTATTCAATTTTTGTCAGCTGGCCATGGCATTTTCATTGTAACAGGGAAAGACAGAGCATTTCATTACTTGTACCACAGTATATGGGAACTACCCTTGCTAGCTTCTGTACCCGCTGTGATAGAAAGGACTATTAAGGATATCAGTAGCGATTTGTGCTTCCTTTCCCTGGCCATGTGATTGCATTAATTCCTATGTCATTTCAGGTCAGTTGACTGGAAATTGGAAGTCATAAAAGTGTAAAGGTTAATTACCATCAGTACTAAAAAGGTTTACCAAGACTGAACAAGTCACACAGTGGCAAGACTCACAGTACTGGTAATTGGACTGTGTTATACAATAGGAAACTGATGATGGAAGAATTCATGGAGATTCCAAGTACCTGCATGCATCAACAGCTGATAGACTTGGTAGCTGTAAGTAAGTAGTTTACAGGTATCCAGAGGAGGATCAGAAGCAGTTGAGGCCTTGTAAGTGTCACTTCTGTTAGAGAGAGTAGTAGGGTCCTCACTAACGATAGTTTGTCTGTTGTGGCCTATGCTCAGTTTCCTGTCCATGGAAGAGAGTATACACAAAGGGCCTGAGCCAGATCTATGCTCATCTGCGTTTTTACGATGGTCGTAAGCGTAAAAACGGCCATTTGAACTTACTGTCCATGCGTGGGACAGATGTTACTCTCAGAAATTCTAAGCGTGTGGGCCTTGAGCGTACGAGCCTCATAACAACGATTGAGTGGGCATGCCTGCCATATACGAAATCTGTAAATATGGCGTCGTAACTACGCAATAAGCTTACGGACGCACACGGTTATGATCAGAAAAGTTAGGTGAGGGTTTGCTTGGCGTAAGAAGGTTAAACTAAGTACGACCAAGTGGAGTGCCAAGTGGAGTGCATCGGAGGTACGTTGGCATAAATACGCTATGCACATGGGCGTTTCATGAGTTTGGGTCTGGATCAGGACCAAAGAGCCTAATGATAAGGAGTGAAGGCACATCCTTGATGCACTAGTATACTCCTTTCCTGGGCACTTGATTAGGTGAAGGCATTTGGAACAAATAGCATGCCATGATTTCTAATTGTCTCACTGAGATAACCCCAATTCTTTATGTATGTCCCCAGGTATCAGAGCGTTATGTTGTGATTCAGGGAAACTGTATAGTATGTGGTCAGCTTTACTTAGCAGTCTCTGCTCTTGACATGTGCCATAATAATAACTTCCTTGTTTCCTGCATTGGCAAGCTTTAAGCAGCGTTTTCCAACCGCAGCCCTCCGGGACCCCATATAGTTTTCCAGGTCTTCTTGCTGGAGCACAAATGTGTTTATTACTGACTAACACATTTTAAAAGCTCTCTTTATGGACTGGATTGAGACCTCCACAAAACGGAAAAAGACTGCATTTGTACATGCGCACCTAACACAATTCGATAATGGATGTGAATCCTCCAGATCCAGACTTCCATCAGAAGTGTTTCTGACGTCTCTATGGGTGAAGATACGGTAATTGTAATTGGGTAATTGGGTTTCCGCACCATTCCCATGGGGATATTTGCGATTGTAAGGGTGACTTCCCATCGCACACACAGAAGATAGGATACAGCATGGATCTGGCTTCACATCTGTGCTGCCGCTGCACTCAAAGCTCCGAAAGCAGCTTTAGTGGAGGTCTAAATCCAGTCCTATATCACTTGTGATTCTGTGAGGAGACCTGGAAAATAAGGACTGTTAATGGTTCCTGAGGACTGAGGTTGGAAAACAGTGCTCTAAGAACATGAGACCTGCAAGGTCAGAGTGGTAAGAAGGCATAGGGGTGGCTAACTTGTGGTAATTGACCACCAAGTATAAAGTAAAAAAAATAGCGGAGTGTTGCTCTGTAATTTTTCTTTATAAGTAGTATAATTCTTTTTTATAAGTAGCAAGAATCCTTTTGTTTATTTATCTCCTTAGCACAACAACATAATTAAAAAGCTTTGAATAGTTTGTTTTAATTACCGTAATATATGTTAATATGCAAATTGTAACTTAATGATTCAGGTGTGATGTGACATTATATTAGATCATAAAGATTGCATTAACACATGTGCAGCCGGGATTTCATTTTTAGTTGCAACATGTTTATGCCTGCCAGCCAAGCCAAGAACTAATGCTAGCTTATCTTATCACTAAGTAAGCTTTAATTACTGCAAAGAAAAATTCCAATTGCTGGGAAGGAAATAAAAATTGCACAAGGAAGTAAATTGCTTTGTGAAACAGTCACCTGAAGGTATCATAACTAAAGTAATAGAAAATAAATTTGATCATGAGAACGGCTGTGTAAAAGTCAAGGGAACGGCTGTATAAGTAAAAAATAACTAAATAAATCAGGAACCAAAGTATCAATATTGCAGTCAAACAATGAACAAGGAGAGGATTTGGGAGTTTCCTTAAAGCTTAATTGGGTGTAACTATTTTGTGACATTGGGGTAGATCCAGAACTACGTGTGTGCGTACGTATTTTAGCGGTGCGTATTTTCGTACACGTAAGGTCAATACACTCCCCACGGCACACCCCTTGCACGGACGTATTTTCTCAAATTACGCGACCCAAACCCTACCTTAACTTTTCCTAACGTAACAGCATACGTCCCTACCTTAACTTTTCCTAACGTAACAGAATACGTCCGCTAACGGGCGTACAGACTACGCGAACGTACGCAGCTTAGCACGCCCATACTGTACACTTTAAATACCACCCCCCGCCTACTTCACGTAAAACGCACGTATTGGTCACTAACGTAAATTTGGCACGCCCACACGTAAGTATTTACGTTAGCAATACGTGAATTACCCATACCTTTGAAAATACGCTACGTGAATGTGCGTATTTTCTGTGGTGCGCAGTGCGTACAAATCTGCGAATTTACGTCTCCGCCACACGTAAATTCATGGAAATGCGTAGTTCTGGATCTGCCCCATTATTCTTAGAGGTGATATATTAGATGGAACAGTCAAGTTATTAACGTTAATGTAAAATATTATTTAATATTTTAACTTTATTCTTTTTTTTCTATATTTAGAACTTTTAAACTGAACATCAGAAAGACAGCTGAGTAACGCAAGCTGCATGCTTGAATAAGCTTTTTGTTCCTTAATGCGCATGTTTCCATACGTGGGGCAAGACAGACCTAAGGGCTTGGTTTAAGAAAGATTGTTTTCTCTGCACGTTTAACCTTACATGTGGACAAGATAAGGTTAGGTTCTGGATGTGTAAATGTCCAAAATTATGTACATAAGTAGGGGAGTGGCCTTTCCACTCACGTCCAGAACTTAGTAGGTCAATATTAGGTCTGGATCAGGCCCTTCATTACTGTGGGCTGGATCCAGTTACTTCTGGGCTAAACCATGTTGATTGCAGGGGGAGTCAAGTTAATTGTATTCTTTGCATGCAGAGATATATATTTGAATTGCTTACTGCACACAGATACTGACCAGCTTTATTATCAAACTGATATTTAGACTTGGGATAGGAATCATCACCTCTCAACTCTAATACTGTTGCAACAGATGAAATATGACTCACCTGCAATCAACATGGTTTAACCCAGAAGTAACTAATTTCAAGCACTTACTTAAGTCTGGATCCAGCTCTATGCCAGTTCTAGGGTGTTTACTTGCTGTACAGGATCACCAATGATTACAATGAGATGAATTATGGTGAAAGATGATTCTTTGGTATGGATGACAAAGTAACCATTTTACTACAAAGCAACTGAAAAATTACTATAATTACTAAATAAATAAATACTACATAATGCACTTTGGATGTATACCTTTTACATTTATGTCAACATTTCTTATTTCATGCATCCTACAACTCTCATAATTATAATTAATGTAAATTGTAACAAGGAAAATTGGATTATCAGATTTTTGTTTTCATTTACAAAACATTCTATAAAATGATATCAATAATCTTATTTTATTTGAGCTCCTCTTAATACACCTCTCTCTCTTGTTTCTGTTCACTCCCTACAGCATGATATTACTTCCAGCCAAGTGAATAGTTACCAATTCTCCTGGATCATAACAAGATTGTCAAGTATGGTTCCCTGACTTCCCTAAAATGAACAGAACTGTACAGATTCTGAAAAAAATAATAGGAGTACTGTGATGTTTATTTAAAAAACATTTGATAAACTGCATTTCAATAATTATATAACAATGGGCCTGATTCCCACTTAAGAAGCTTCTGCTGATCTGTACCAGATCAGGATGTCGATAGTGTAGGTGCCATAAGGTACCTAAAAAACGGGTGGTTGGGGCTGGAAGAGTGAGTTAGGTCCGCATCTGCCCGTATTTAACTCACTCTTAAGTGTGAATCAGGTCCAATGTCACCATGTGGCTCAAGTGGTTAGCACTTATTCACAGCACTGAGGTCATGAGTTCAATTCACACACAAGGCCTCTGTGTGGAGTTTGTATGTTTTCCCTGTGTCTGTGTTGTTTACCTCCAGTAGCTCTGATTCCCTCCCACATTTCCAAAAAAAGCTAGTAGTTTAACTGGCTGCTGACTATAAAATTAACATATAAAATTTGGTGTGTGTGTGTTATGGAATTTATACTGTAATTTCCTATAGGGTAGGGACTGACAAAAAACAAAATCAAAAGGTTTCCAGAATGGATCTCTTATAATCCAGGCTTCAGTGCCGGAAGCCTTTCGGTGGGTAGGAGAGGTCCATACTGGCCCCATTTTCTGTGGTAGGGTTCTATGTACAGAAGTGTTGTATCTGCAAGGGGATTGAGTTGCGGGAAGTCTGCTGCCAATGCAGATGTTTTCCCTCACAGTGGCAGTGGACTTGTGGATTCCGATCTGTCCCATCCCACTGTTGGAATACTTACAAGGACAGAACTGGATCCAGAATTCATTATGGTATGTTTTGGTACCACAGCACTAGCGCATGCACCACAGTATAAAAAGAGGGCATTTTACAATCATAATGATCAGATAGCACCACTTTAGTGGATCTGGCCCTTAAATATTAAATTGAAAGTAAATAGATTTATTCATGACTTTGGGCTGGATTCAAAATCTCGTAATTTTTCACATATGTGCTTAATTTTACGATTCTAGCTACTACACATGCCTGGTAACTATTTTACACAATCTACGTAGCGTTTCTTTAAAGACCGCATGTACGCAATCTACGTAACAAACGCTACGTAGTTTGCGTAAAATAGTTACTACGCATGCCTAGTAGCTAGAATTGTAAAACGGCACGTATGTGAAAAATTACGGGGTTGTGAATCCGACCCTTTATCTCTTATTAGAGAAAGTGTAATTGATTGATGGGTATGTATTTTATTTTTGTACTTTATATCTTTACTTTATATGTTTGTTTTTAAACCGTAATGTAATAGATCTGATTTCTGTTGAATTTTTGGAACAAATTAGGGTTTCTAAACTGTGTGGTTTTGGGTCACTGGCATCATTTCCTATCATTCTGTAATTCTATAGGAATATACAAATTGTACATTGTACAATAGTGACCATAATAATACTACATCATTTCCAACGATCAGGTTAAAAACTTGAAAAAAATTTTTAGGGGCAATACACCAAATATCTTCTGTTTGGGCCTATTTTTGGTGTAGAGAACAGCTTTGCGACCAATAAGGATCTACACAATACAGAAAGCAATATAGTAACCACTTTGCAATACAGAGAGCATTCTAATAACACCATCCCGACCCCCTGATGCTCTACTCACCCAAGCTACAAGCGGCACTCGTACCGAGTCAGCAAGGTGGATCCTTCCTGGATAAGCTGCTGCCGGCTTGGGGTGGCGATGCGTCTGATGCTCCCCCCAGCTCCCACCTGCCTCGCTCATTTACAGTCATTTTGACAAGCATTTGGCTAGTTGAAAATAAAATAATAGAGTATCCCTGTGACTAATGCATAAAATGATACAATTCAATGATTGTGTAACATTTCTCTGTGATCTTTTACACGGGTTCTGCGTGCCGCTGCAAAAATGGCATTTTCGAAACATAGACAAGCAACAGCTAACGGTCGGCTGTAGCAACTAAAAGTTTGTTACAGACCCGCCGTCAGGTTAGTGCAGGGGAGGGGATGAAGTGTAGCAGGATAGTCTTGGGGTTAGGCTGTGGGGAGAGGATTAATGGGAGAAGGGAAAACTTAGGATTAGGCTGTGGAGACGAGATGGATCAGATAAGGGGAAGGTTAGGGTTTGGCTGCGGCAAAGGGAGAATTAGGGTTAGGGTAATGGAAGGGGAGGGTTAGGGTGAGGGTTACCATAAGGCTTGGGATTGGGCAAATAGGAATCTGCGCTTACCTATCTGCAGCAGAGTAGGAAGTTTTTGTTTAGCTCCGTCTTTGCAAATGGGGTGTCAAAAATGGCCCTTTCAAAACAGGGTAATTTTCAGCAGCGATCCACACCTTTTTGAGCTGCACATGGTTGGAAAAAAGTACACACGTGAGTGAAACAGTGGAGGCGTGTAATTTACAGTAAGTGTGTGTTCACACAATTGCACTAGATCCAGACCTGATTGCAGACAATGGGCCGGATCCAGACTTAAGTAAGTACTTATAATTAGTTCCTGGGCCAAGCCATGTTGATTGCAGAGGGAGTCAAGTTAATGGTATTCTTTGCATGCAGGGATATACCTTTGAATTGCTTACTGAACACAGATACTGACCAGCTTTACTATCACACTGTTATTTAGACTTGGGATAGGAAACATCATCTCTCAACTCTAACAATGTTTTCAACAGATGAAATATGACTCCCCTGCAATCAACATGGCTTAGGCCAGGAGTAGCTAATTTCAAGCACTTACTTAATAATGTACTCAGATTATACACTTTAGGATGAGAGAGAGAGAGAGAGAGAGAGAGAGAGAGAGAGATCCAAACATAGCAGCTCTTCTTGAAGAAATATGCTCACAACATATTAATTTTCAAATACCTGGTAATTAAAAATTAACATGTTGTGTGCTTATTTCTTCAAGAAGTCTCGGAGTGCCACTATGTTTGGATTTCTATACTGGCTACTACTGCTTAGTAGGCACCCAAGCACCTTTTGCATTTTTACAGTGAGTGCCATCCATAAGGATTGTGTATATGTATATGTATATCTATATATCTAAACAGATTTTCTGAATTGGAGGCATGAATTCAGCCTCATTCCCTCTCTGCTACATCTCCTCCTCCTCCTCTCTCCTACAAAGACTCTTTCCATGCAGTTTAAAATAAAATTTTAAAAATGTTACTTAATATGTAGGTGTAAGCACCACTTAAAATGTTTAGCAATCAGTCTCAATTAGGTTCAACCCTAACATTTACCATAATATATTTTGTGCCCTTCGGTCAGTCACGCTATATATATATTACGTAAGTAACAGGTGAACAAGTTCCTGTTTTCTCCTTACAGGCAAGTTTATTTCAAGTGGCAAGAAAATTCTTAGTTCAGACTTGTTCATATTCACATTTAGGAATTTAGCAATTGAGGAACAGGAAGAACAGGAACTACTTCAATATGTTCCTTTTTTCCTCCCACCTTATATTTTGTAGCTTATACAATCAGTCATATTTGGTGCTTTACAGACTACAAAAAATAAAATTCCTAGGATTATACCAATTAGGACAATAGTAACCCAACATCTGTGGGCATGATCCCAATTGCCTAACACATCTTTGTGTATTTCCACACTATGAATTCTCACAAAAGAATATGCAAATGTAGCTGATCAGATTACTAGGCATAGTTGCTGGCAGCAGCGAGGGAGGGGGGTTGGGTTTTCCTGTTACTACTTGTTATGAAAATATTCAGAGATGACGTCCTTTTAGTTTAATATATCATTATTTTTATACATATGTACATGTACATATCCATGCTCTACAATCATATTTTAGCACTTTGATTGGTCATTAGACTTTTCGGAGGAAGCTATATCTGCATGGCTTCGTGTGACTCTCAGGATTGTAGTTCTTGATTATACATAACTATTACAGCTAAAGCATATAATGTAAATATGCCCTTGACAAAGCCTAATCTTGGCAAAACGGACGTCAGGTTATTTGGATTGCAACCAGAACCGAGTGCACCAGAGAACTCCGCTTTTCTATCCACTTCTGCTCTGACATCCAAGAAATGAAGTAATCCACATCATCCACATATTATCATTGATAATATGTGAATTATGGTTTTATATATGTGAATATGCAAAGTATTTTGCCTATACATTTTTATATATATATGTTTTAAATGACTAATTAAAGTTTATATTTTATGTAAAGCAACTGGCCTTTTCATTAATTGATTATATACAAGTGTGCTGCAAAAGTTACACCCATTATGCTCCACAATAGGTGTGTTTTGTGTTTTTTGTTAATGTAAATTAAGACCTATATTAGATTTTATTGGATATCCCATTATTAAAGAGAAAAGGGGGAACCGAGAGGGGAACACAAGGTGGATTAAACCCCCTGCAGTGGGACACCCCATTGGCCAGTGGTGCCACATAATTTGAAGGGTCCAATGAGAAAGGAGAGGGAAGCTTTAGATGGCTCTATGGGAGTTTTGGGGAAGGCTTTTTAAGTGGTTGTGGGGGTGGTCTTTTCCCTCTTTTGTCCGAGAACCCTTGGAAGCTGGCAGGACAGAAGACTGTTTTTTAACCCACCCATCCTGCCCATAGTATTTTTAATTGTCCTGTGGATGTTGGTAGCTGTTTAGGGGGTAGCAAAAAGTCAGTTGTGTAGTCAGATGCTAGTATTCATAGTGAATTGGTAAGTTTTTTTTGCTAGTTAGGAAATGGTAAGGGTCTGGGAACTGTACAGGGTTTACTACGCAATTGGCATAAATCCTGATTGATGAAACACAAGTGGTGTAATGGTTGTTTGTTGATTTGTTGCCTTGTGTACTGAAGTTGTTTATAACATGCGAATGGCGTATTTTGACTAGGTTTAACCCAGGCGGGCGGGCAGGCCTGGTATTTGATTACGTTTTGATAGGTCATTGACTTAGTAAGGGTTAGGATTTTGATATTTCTGGTCATAGGACTACACACTGTCTATTCTTTGCCACCTTTTAGTTAATTGCCCTCCTTTCCCATTGTACTACCCCTTAATAAAGCTGCCATGTTCTTGTACAAAAAATTGTTTTTGTCTGTTACACTGTACATTGCAGGATGGGTGTTAGTCAGGTCATTGGGTTTAATCACCTGCTACGGAGTTTAATATATCAAACTGTTTTCATCATACAAGTTAATTAAAAATGACAATTCTAAGTCTTATCATTTCATTTAAATAGACCTTGGTTCACACAGAGGCTAGAAGCGTCTTGGCATTATAACTGAAATAAACATCTTAACTTGTAAAAACTGAATACAAGTTCCTGTAAGAAAAACATTATTCACTTGGAGGAGATACACATGTGTAGGAACAGACTGTAAGTACATACATTTCAATTTAATGCTCTTATATATTCTATTTGTTACTAAATTTTTGCTTCTACATAGATCATCCAGCTTATAGATATTGCTCTTTGCTGACATACTCCTCGCAGGCTCTCTATTCCAGCCAGGAGGAGCCACAGTATTAAGCTGTCAGCTGCTGGCAGAGTGTTTACAAAGAGGGTTAAGCACTCAAAACCTCTGTGTACTGAACACTGTTAATAAACAACATGTAGCAACTTACAGAGCTGTGCATGCACAGAGGAAACGGCATCCATGCTGTGCATGCACAAGCAAACATTGTTCTGTACATGAACAGCACTTGAACAAACTGCCCAGTGCCTTTGATTGCCCACACTCTCTGGGTGTGTGTTTTAGCTGGCCCTCCAATCCAGCATTCTGCCAGAGACCCTGCTTAACTGATATCTGCAAATGAAGACGAGAGCTGTCCTAGGCTAGAGGACATATAAAAATCAGGTGTAGGAATTTTAATGTCTTTATTCAGTCTGACGTATGGTGGACTTAGCCCTTACGTACAATCCAGTATTTCCATGTGGAATACTTAAGGTAGGGTGCAGTTCTTATAACTGCCGTCCACACAGAAGAGGTCAAGGGGGAGTTTACTAATCGCTTCTATGTGGAATATAGGATACCAAAGTCCGTACATTTATAGCTACAGGACTGCACGTATATCTTTATCATAAAGAAATTAATAGAGACCAACAATTCTTATCCGAAACTTCCCAAGACAGCAAGGGCCCCAATGTGCAGAGCTAAGAGTAAGATAACATGGGTTATACTCAACATTGCTGCTTAGTTAATACATGTACAGTGAGTTATTTGCAATCCTCATTTTTAACATTGTGTTCGTGTGTGCATTGAATTATTCATATCTATATATGTAAGCTAACTAACTCAGTATTTTATTTAGAATTTACTGCATATTGGTGCTATATTGGAAAGGATATTATTTGCATGTTGTATGTTTATTATTGCATATTAGGTCTGATTGAAATGAACTCTCCTGCTTACAGATGTTGGCAGAGTTAATAGAAAACAGAAGTTATTTAGCCTCCGGGTTCCTTATCTATAATAACATCTATCTGGAGTAGACTCCTTGCCTCTCTGCCATTACTTGGTTGGCAGGAAGAAGCAACAGTGCTGCTGACGTCAGAATTCCAGAGCAAGAGCCTTTTCCCAAAATCAAGCTGTAAGAGATACAATCTAACATGTGTTATCAATGATAGACCTGCCATTACTTGGTTGGCAGGAAGAAGCAACAGTGCTGCTGACGTCAGAATTCCAGAGCAAGAGCCTTTTCCCAAAATCAAGCTGTAAGAGATATAGATACGCCCCTGTTATCAATGATAGACATTCTACCAGAGACAGACTAATACAACGTTTGTATGTATGAGGTGTACCCAGTGTAATTCTTTTTAGTATGGCATCAGTGCCTGCAAATGAAACAAAGACTGTATAGGCTGATTGACACAGGAAAAAGGAGGTAGTTGCAGCCTAATAACACATTAAGAAAGCTAAAAAGGTTACGGAGCACCCCATAAGGCGCTTCAAACCCTTTTACATTTTTTGTTGCATCTTGAACTGCTTACTGAACTGTTTATTGAGAGCTGCCCTGACTTAACCCTATCCATATCTAGTGGTGCTGATTGTAGTGAGGAAATAGTCAGAGAGACTGCTCTGGTTATGTTACCACACAAAAAAGCCATATGCTTAATAACACATTGGCCATTCATTTCTGCTACAAGTAAGGATGGCTGAACATCTTGGTCATCTATTCTGGCAGCTGGAATAGATAGATAAGGTGTTTAGGCGTTCCAGCAAATGGAAGGACAGGTATCCCTACTGCAATCAAATTTAGAGCTAAGATGTTTAACATAAGTTTATCCATCTGTTTTAGCAACCAAAAGGAATAATTGGGGTACTCTGATTGGCTGGTAAAAAGTATGGATAGGCATTTTCCAACACTCAAAATTTGAATGCAGGTGTGGGTGTAACATCAAATGTCAACATTCATATGTAATATTTGGACCTGGAGACAGATGACCAGCTGACAGGCACATATTAGAATTAGAATGCACATTTACAAATGAGACTTATGTAAGTGTATAATCTACGTGCGTATTTTTATGATCAGTTACACTGCGCATGCCCAGAACCCAAATATCCGCTTGGAAACCCTGGCTGACTGATTCACATACACAGATATCTGACTTAGGACTGATGCACGGATCAGCATGTTACGAGTCCCGCATGCGTGGCTTGAGGGGCAAGACTCTTAATGCAAATGAGCTGCACATGGGCTATTAATGTACAGTCCAGTGCATTCCAACTGAGCTAGACTGATTCACAAGTAGGAGTGACTTGCATAAATTAACATAAGCACGAGAAAAGTTATGGTAGCTCTCGACCACTGGTAAGTTGAAGAACCGTGTTGTTTGCTGTGGGGCCATGCGTCTTCTCTTACTTAGTTCAGGCCACACCTTCTGCATGTGTTTAATCAATGGATGTGTGTTTTTAAATGAAACAAATAAAGGCACGTTTATTTAATCTTATGCTGATTTTACATTTTGTGCAAGACTATAACATTGTAAAGGTGCCGTTATTTGGTTAGAATTTGTGAAGTTAGTTTTTATTTAAAATTTTTATTTACTTTTAATTTTGTGAACAAACACCATTACATTTACTTATATTTAACTGTGTTGGTTGTTTGTGGTTTTTTTTTATTTTGGTGGATCATTTTATTGCTAACTTCATCCAGTATGTGTTTATGTGTATTGTCATGATTATTGTTATAAGTCGTACTTTCAGTTGTATTTTTAATAGTGACTTTTGTGTACATATGTTATGGGAGTATGAGCTGTTTTTATAAATTTTTTTTTTACTTTTCCAAAGCCTAATCAGTGCAATTAGTTACGTATGTTTGAATCATAAGCAATTTTAAGCACCTAAATGCATGACCGATTCATAATTAAATCTGCACGAGCCTAATTATATGCAAGAAAGACTTGCGTCCTTACATTGCATTCCTGATAGGGGGAGTGGTTAATTGGTTTCTTTCTTTTCTCTGAATAGGTATTGCGGTTTATTTGTGTGCATATATTTAGGTATGTTCTCAGTTTTACTCTTAAGTGTGAATCAGGTCCATCTTCCTGGTGAGTTTGTCAGAAGCATTTCAGCAGTTTGATATATATAAGTTTGAACGCAGAACCCTTTGGTTAGTAGTGCAGTTCTCTACCATCTTATCTATACAGACAAATTCCCATTTTAAACAGTGTTATCCGTATAACTATTAACAATAGGGTAGATCCACAAGCATGTACGACAGGGGAATTACGCACTCAGCGTGCGTAATTCCCCTGTCATCTAACTTGTGCGCATGCGCACATACTTATTAAATGTGCGTACAGGCAGACATGCGTAACTTTGTTAGGTGGAGATAGCCATGTAAATTAGGTGTCGGGGTGGGGTAAGCCCCATTACAGCTATGTCTGCGACTGTAAGGTGTTTATAACTTACAAACCCTTGCACGCATGTAATGCATGCTTGGGTCTAGATCTGCCCCAATGTTCCATTGCATTTGGTGACATATTGAACATAATTATGCAAATTTACAGTATATTGAAACCATGATCAAAGTGGAAATTTAGAAGTGGTGGTATGGAAATATAATAATAATAGAAAATAATAGAATTGAATGGATATATAGTGTTTTAATTAAATCAGCAGAAGTGATACAATCAAATACTGCTGTACTTTTTCCCCCACTCGTTTCCACGATTTCCACTCCTAACTACTTCATCATAATGGTTATACTAAGTTTCTATAGGGTGAAGTTTTGCTACCTCCTCCAACATATCATTTGTACTGTTTCTCAAAAGAAGTAATCTGCTATTTAAATTGGATTTATTGTGGTGTTTCTATAGAGCATCGTAACATTATTTTGGGTATTTTGGACCATTATATTTGGTTGCACATGCCTGTCAAATTCACACAGATCTTTGTTGGTAAGCAGGATTTCCACAGTTGACATATTAATACTGATTAGAAACTGATCCTTAAATTTCTTTTCTGGCTTCCATTTTCTTTCATTTTATCTCTATTAACTCTGACTTTCAGTATTGGGTTACTGGAAATGCTTTGTAGATTTCACTCTCTGAGTTCTTTGTTTTTTTAATTTTGTGATGTCAATGAGTCCTTTGCACATTGATGATATTCAGTTCATGTGTGTCCACAGTTTACGTCTGTCTTATTTTACTGTTAATTAGGTCCTTGTTGACAGGGTCTATAAACTATTGCAGATTATGATTCTTTGATCAGTCATGAAAACACATCACCATACAACCATTTAACTCAGTGGTTTACAAACTTTCTCAGTTTGAGTCAATATATTTTCAAGGAACTACTAAATCAAAATAATTACTAAACAGACCTGTTTTTTAAAATGATTATTATTTAGGTCCAAGGAACTTTATAACAGGAAAGTTTAGGTTAAGTAGTGTGCCAATAGGGAGTGTTTACTAAATATGCAATTTACCAGAAATGAGATATATTGCAATCCTCCTCTGTCTCTCCAAGCCCCCAGCTATGTCTGTCTCTTCAGTCCCACAATTCTGTTTTTCTCTCCCGACTGCTTTCTCTGTCTTTCTGAGCCCCCTCTAATAGCTATACACACCCAATTCTAGTCTTTTGCTGTTTCTTGTTCTTTCTTTTAGGTAGCAGCTAGCTTCTCTAGCTTATTGTGGAGCACTAGATTCCTGACCTTATTTTGCGAGCTTTGCATTTCCTGCACACATTGTATATTGAAATATAAATATTTTTACAGCAAAAATTGGGGATATATCA
>WWET01003317.1:40910-54302 GCA_011038615.1 Limnodynastes dumerilii | reverse complement strand
AGCAGCGGAGGTCTTCTGCATAATAACTACCCTTCTTGCACGCTAGTTATGCCAGGCAGGCCATACCTTAACATTTCCACCCCGTTCTCACTTAAAATCGGTGCGGTTTGGAAATGTGGATTGCATATAGAGGTGCAACCCTCACTGTACAATATACATCCCTCTCCCTTCCCACGATGCAGAAGCATTACCGCATCTAGCTCTGTCTCACCTGGCCATCGTAATACACACCAGGATGGATCTGATTTCCGTCCTGGTATGACCTGGCCCCACGAAAAATGGGTCCGGTGCGTAAATGAGAAACGTACGTAAGGACTTAACCAAAGCTTAAGCAGGGAACACAGTGAAGTGAAGACATGATCCATGATCTGTGCTAATGATTTTAGCCCCAACCTGATAATGATTCCCTTGTACACACACTGTTCTCTAGTTTGTATGGTTCGTTTTACAAACTGTTGCACTTTGTTGCAATGATATGGTCGCCCCCAAGGTGAACCTATACAGATATATGAATGGGAATCATATATGTGAAGATTGTGTATCAGTACATACTAAAGACCGTATTCACAATTAAGAGTGAGTTAGGTGCAGCCAGGTCCGCACCTAACTCACCTGTACTGCCCCTTGATCCGCCCCCATTTTTAAGGGAACCTTGGACCATATTGACACTTGAGTGTCCGCATCTTACTTCTCTGGCCCCTTCCCATGCACCGTACCCCATTTTTAAGTACCTTATGGCACTAAGGTACTTAGCCATAGGGCTACCTTATCTAACCGTGTGTAGTTTCTTTCTTAAGAAGGAAACTACGCACTGACCTTTTCTTCCCCCCGCCTCCCTCCCACCCTCCCCAGCTAATCTAAATTCCTTCCCCCTCCCACTTCTGCCTAATCACTCCCAGAGGTGGAATTATGCTGCCCTTTTTCTACCTAAACTACTCTGTGCGGACTTTAAAGACTATACAGAGGCAATCTATGTACCTAACTGGTATGTAGATCGTATAAATGACCTACTATGCATGTGTAGTAGGTCATTTCCTAAATATACGCTCCTAAGAAGCAGAAGCTTGCCATAGGGCTTCCTTAAGTAACAGTGCATGTTTTCCTTCTTAAAAAGGAAAATACGCGCAGAGAAACCCTCCCACCAGCTAATTTAAATCTCTCCCCCTAAAACTTCTAACTAAAACCACCCCGAGGCGGCGTTAGCACGCCTCCTTCTGCTTTTGCGGTCTTTAAAGACCACGCGATGTCAATCTACATAGCTAAGTGGTACATATATTGCATAAATTAGGTATTATATATGCAAAGTAGGTTATTACGGAAAAGACTGTATGTACGGTCGTGAAGTTTTTTACAGACATTGGGACATTGTTTATCATATAAAGTTAAGAGCTCCTAAAAATCAAATCATGTGATAATCAGTGATAATTATCAGATAACCCTACAGTGTGTACCCTGATTTAGTGTATAATTTTAATACATGCGTACACGCTGTCCCGCCCCTGCCTTCTAAAAGGCTTCCAGCACAGAAGTCTGGATCCTGGGGATCCCAATTCATGATGAAAGACTTCTGCACATGCCCAGTACTGAAATGAGAGCGGACCTGATTCACACCTAAGAAACATGCTATGTAATTCATTTATGCAATCTATGTATCAGTTAGGTACGTAGATTGCCTCCATGTGGTCTTTAAAGACCACAGGGGGTAGTTAAGTAAGAAAGAGGCGGCGTAATGCTGCCTTGCGGAGTGTTTAGGTAGAAGTGGGAGGGGGGGAGGGATTAAGATTAGGCGGGGAGAGGCATTGTCAGTGCGTAGTTTCCTTCTTAGATCAGTGAGTTAGGTGCGTATCTGTCTGCACCTAACTCACTCTTAACTGTGAAGATGGTCCAGCGTCTTCTGCACACAGAGAGCAAAAAACACCCACGCTTCTTATATCTGGATCTGATCTATGGTTCTTCTGTTACTTAATGGGCTTGACAGAGACTTAAGAAGGAGCTTTAAATTAAGAGAGGAAAGTTACTCCTGGGCTAAACCATATTGATTGCAGGGGAGCCATATTTCATCTGTTGCAAATAGTAATGAGAACAAAGATGCCATAGGGCTGCAGTGAGAATAAACGGCAGACAGGGACGCATTTTAGCACCAGTCAGGCAGGGGTTAATAGTTTATGGTGGGGGTGGTTAGGTCTGGGTGGGTAGGGAGATAGTGAGGTAGTTTGTTATGGTTTAGGATTGGGGGGTTAGGAAAAAGGGGGTGGTTAGCTAGTCTTTATTAAGGGTCTGCAAGGGAGGAGCTTCCTCCTTCTCGTTTGGATTTCTCCCTCCCTCCCATAAACTTTAGTGATTTATCTAACATGTCTTTTTTCCCCATCCAGATGGTGCATGGTTTGGCAGTAGCAGTTGGGGGTCAGCAAGGTTATTGGCGCAATCTTGGGGAACTTTAGAATAAGAGCAATCGATCTGTTGAGTACCAACCCAGGAGAGTTGCAAGGGGTCCATTCTGTAACGGGTGGTTCCATTAGGTATGCCACCTTCCAGGTTCTGAGGTGTGCTTTATGATTGGGTTGGTGGGTATGGTCGTTTGCTGGAAACAAGGTTTGCTATAGCTTAAGGTAGTTAAGTGTTAAGTTAAGGGCTGAACCCCCCTCTGCTAGTTGGGCCACCCATTCATTGTTGGATGACACAGCTTTTAGTCATCAAAATCCAAATGCGGCCCAATTACATATTTTAATAAACCATGTTCCCATTTTAACCGCAGCTATAAGTCTCTGTGTGTTTATTTAGTTAAGGTTTGTCTGGCTGGTGCGGGAATGGGTGCTATGCCTTATTAGAGTTGACAGGTGATGTTTCCCAGCCCAAGTCTAAATAACAGTGTAAAAGTAAAGCTGGTCAGTATCTGTGTGCAGTAAAAAATTCAAAGATATATTCCTGCATGCAAAGTATACATTTAACGTGACTCCCCCTGATATCAACATGGTTTAGCCCAGGAGTAACTTTCCTCTCTTATTTTCAAACTCCTTCTGGGTCAGGTCCAATATCTGTAACAAATCCTGTGCTTCATCTTAATGTCTGTATCTGGCTTGTTGTTTTTATTCCTTCAAAATCTCAGAACTTGCATGTTTTGCCTTTAATCTAGTGAACAATTTGCACACATTAAACACTTTATCTTGGGAGGTTTGGGAATAAATGCATTTCTGATTTAATCTGAAAATTATTTCAGATGTATAATTCAAGAATTGCACAACAAGCTACAGTATGTTCTCACTTCTTTGGGCAACGTGATTTGTTGATTTAATTTCCACTTCCT
The DNA here is from genome assembly GCA_011038615.1 of Limnodynastes dumerilii. Lineage (NCBI taxonomy): Eukaryota > Metazoa > Chordata > Amphibia > Anura > Limnodynastidae > Limnodynastes > Limnodynastes dumerilii. The sequence goes on along the minus strand of WWET01003317.1, from coordinate 50,998 downwards.
TATATTTATTTGGCCTAATCCCATTCAGCTCTGTCTCAAGTCTCCTATTGTCCCAGGGAAAACAGTAAAGATAAACCGCAGAGCTAGTTCTTTGTTGTCAGCAGGTAAGAACAAATGATAAGTGTTTCTCAAGATGGGAAGATAAACGATGGGGAAACTGAAATAGCCTGATTTAAGGGGCCAGAGTATTTGTCAGAGGGGTGGGCAGTGCAGCACAATGTATATCATGTAGGATGGTGGGGGTTACCCTAGTGTATCCCACCCAAGTGGTAATGTTACTAGCAAAAACTATTACATATCTGGTAATGATGGTGCTGAACTATGCTCTGTAATGACTACTCTAGAATGGGACTAAGGTATTCTGTATAATACTTTACTGACAACAAAGGAAAATAGAGAAGTGAAATAAACCTGATTATTAGCAATGAGGTGTGTACTTGGTCTATCAGATTATATAGTTTTGCTGTACTGAGAGAAGATTCAGGCTTGGTGCATGGTGTAGACCATAGAGAAGGCCTTCAGTGGGCTACTGCACAGCAGAACACTCCGATCTGGGACACCGCTCAGGGGAAACCAGCATGGTCACATGGACGCCCATGAGCACTTTGGCCACCGCAGTAGTTAGGCCACAGCCACTGACGACTGCCTTTGCAGCGTCCATTGTATGCTTTATAAATGACCAGCAGTAACAATGTTTTCTATATTGTAATTGCAGTGGTCTGCTCCCCGCTCTGCTGCGCTGTAAGGTGCTGTCACCACTTCACATTATTTCATGATGCTTTATTATACTTTTTTTTATAAATTGATCATTCATTCTGGGGTAACAGTATGTTTATGGTAACAGTTTCTATATGCATGTGAGAAATATATGTATAGATAGATAGCTAGATATGATCATCAGTTCAGTAAGACACATGAAGAAGGCATCATAGAAGATAGGTGATGAAAAATGTACGTTCATGGGTGTGAAAGTTTGAAGAACTAGATTTTCCAATGGTCTCAACATAACCTCAAAAAATTTCTCACAGCGGTTATGTAATTGTGGTGTCAGCATTGTGAAACGTGTGCGGTTAAAGGAAGACTATACTGAGAAGTGACAGTAGGTTTAGCATCCCGGTGTACGTGCATTTCAAGAAAAATAATAGAGCTTACAACTTGAGTACACCTCATAGTGCTATGCCGTTCTTTCTTTTATTGTGGTCAAAAGACTAATTTTATGACGCTCACATAGATAGTAAAATATAAGACGGTCACTGATGTCAAACGTATAACACCCTAGCACTGACCTTTGTGGCTATTGCTGTTTTTTCATCTGTTACAGATCACTGTGCTTTAGATTTATTTAATGTCTTTTTCCCTGTTTAACAGACAGAAGATCTTAAGCACATTGGGGTGCATGATATTGGAGCTTATTACCTAGTGGGGCATTAATCTTAATTAGGGCTCTTTTTTATTCCACATTTTGCCTGAGTGATTGTTTTTCCTTAACATCCCACAGAACAACATTATAGAGACAGTCAAAAGGATTGCCCAAAATTAATTGTAGGCTTTAAACCCTTTCATAACCAGATACATTTTTTTTATAGGTAGGAGAAATTTTCATATTCCTATAACTTCCGACTAAGGTAGTAATAACAAAGGAACAAATACAGATTTAATAATGACAGCGAGCATACACGTTACTCTGAACATACGGAACTGGTATTTGTCACATTCCGTACATCAGTGCGTGACAACACTACATACATGCAACGTAGGTGAGGGGAGGCATTTAAATTAAACACGTCTGTATGCATTCTGTCTGAGCAGAGATACGTGCAGAGAAGTTATGGTAGAGTTATGGACACGTAAGTCAACCAAAATCTGCACATGTGAGGGGAGCGTCATAGGTGGGCACTTGCCTGACATGAAGATTAAGAATCCAGTCCATAAGTGGCAAATGCTCCCCTATGACGCTCCCCTCTCATGTGCAGACTTAGTTTCTTTTCTGTTTTTCTTTTCTAATACTTTAGTGACACTCTGTATTAAGGTTTTATTTTTCTTTAATGTTATCCAAAGACATTCAGTAACCCCCTGCCCTAGGTTGGTGCAGCATACATAATTATACATCTGAAAAATGCACTCATCAGGGCCCGACAAAGAGCCATTGAGCCTTTATTTATGGCATTGTTCCCCATCCCCTTCCCCTGTCTGATATAAATAGCCTCTTAAAATAAATATGTAAGTCTGCATGTGCATATATTTCTTTATTAACAGATGTATTTACATATTTATTACAGGAACGTGGAGAGAGAGAGAGAGATTTTATATATTGTTATCTGATTACGTAGCGATTTACAGAGAATATTTACAGAGAATACAGCAGTCCCTGCCCCACTGGGGCTACAGTCCAAGTTCCCTACCACATACATACACACACAGACTAGGGTTATCTTAGTCAGCAGCCAATTAACCTACCACCATGCTTTTGGCATAGGGGATGAAGTCAGAGGGGGTCCCTGCTAAAAATGGCCATATTTCGAGTTCAAAACTGGCTGGGATATCGATTACTTATGCCTCAATGAGCCATAGCAATCGATCCACGGCGCACCGAAAGAGGTGCTCCGAAAGTTAAGGCTACCCCAACCCTTCCCCTAATCCACACTAAACCACTAAAAGTCCACTCACCTCTCCGGAGCTGTCAGCGGCGAGTCACGCGGGTCTCTGCGAAAATGATTGGACGACTATGCCGATTGGAACACTCACACATTCATAAAAAAAAATTATAAAACGGCCCCTATTCGAAATAGAGACAGACAAAAATGAACTGAAATAGCCTGAGTTAGAGGACACCTACACAGACATGAATATGACAGAGAATATACAAATTTTACATGGATAAGGCCTAGTCTGGTAATTGCGTGTGGGTCCCGTTGCGAACGGCCCTATTTTGATAGAAGAGGCATAGCTCGATACCTGGAGCACCGAATATGGTGCCTTGAAAGGTAAGTAATGATTCTGGACCGGATCCAGACCCCGCGTGCTTTCCGTGCGCGCGGGGGTCTGAAATTACGCGAGACAGAGGGGAGTGCACACCCCCTGTCACTCCCCTCTGTCGTGCAGGCTTTATGGCAGCTTACGCTGCCATAAGCCTGCATGTGAACGGTGTGCTTTGCAAAATATGGATCAATACGGACTGAGTTGGGGAAAGGCTATTTTACCAGCTTTGTATTTAGATGCACAGTTTGCAGCCAATCAGATGAATACATGCTAATCGCTGATTGGCTGCTGTGGGTCATATAATCAGTCAGTGTTTGTACAGTAATATATAATTTTTTTAACAGCATCTTTTTGTGGTTGCACAGGTGTGTGCTGTTCCACCCCATTCACAGGAGTGTGAGTCCCCCATTGCGAACATCCCTATTTCTATAGGACCTTTCGCTCCCAGCCAGTTCCAAACTGACTGGGGTATCGATTGCTTATGCCTCAATTGAAGGTGAGCAACCCCACTCCCTAACCCTAAGTCATCCCCCCCTGCACCCTAACCCTAAGTCACCTCTCCCACCCTGCAGCCTAACCCTAAGTCATCCTTCCCTGCTGCAGCCTGCCCCTCCCCCCCCCCTTCCCCACAGACTGACCCTAACCTACCCTTCCCTTCCCTGCAGCTTGATTCTAACCCTAACCATCCCTTCCCCAGTGCCTAACCCTAACCCTCCCCCTAAGCCTAGAAGCCCCTGGAGAGGTTACTCACCTCTCAGGTGGTGCGACAGGAAGCGCTTCCGAAAGGGTGAGTACGCCGATACTCATCTATTAACATCTCTAACTTTAAATAGCTATAAGCAATGCCTTGATCTTAAAGATTCTATTGTAAAAAAAATATATTCTTCCATCACCTTCAACAGGTGAGTGGAGGAGATACGCCGCCCTGTCATATGGATCTCCAGGTGTATGGAAATTAGTCCCGTATACCTGGAGATCTGTTACAGAACATATGTCTAACGAATGAGCACCTCGGCCCACGACTTGCACACTTTGTATGCGTAACTCAGGTATTGGATAGAGGTCCTATATCTCTGTTTGTCTTTCCTGAGCTGTCTGTGCTGACAGTGATGGTACTGCTCTGGACCACAGCATCACAGGTACTATTGTTGCCCGGGACAAGTAGTTGTTGCTTCTGGTCATAGCATGACTTCCTGTCATTGGCTATGGTGCCGATGAACAGCTGCAGCGAGAATTATGCCCATGTCTATTATTATTATTATTATTATTATTATGTCTTTTAGTTTTGAGACTCATGCATCTTTTGTGAAGTTCTCCCCTGATGGTGGTGTATTTGCTGAAATTTTAACAACTGTTGGGATGCTCCATGATGTTTATCAACCTCTACCTGGCATGATGTTTCCTACTCTCCTAAGCCTCCTACTTCTGGTAAACTAAATGAGTGTAATTTTGATCTGAGAAAGTTGAGAATGAGGACATTTACTAAACTGCAGAAAAGGAAAAGTGGAGACCTATAGCAGCCAAACAGATTCTTCCTAACATTCTCTGAAAGTGAGAGCTAGAATCATTTTGGTTGCTATAAGCAACATCAACACTTTTCCTTTTCCACAATTTAGTAAATGTAGCATGGTTGCCGACTTGTGTCAGCTTCCCTCCGGGAGATCCCGGAGAGAAGCTTGCTACGCATGCGAGGGGCGGGGCTTAATGACGCGGTTTATGCAAATCGCGTCATTAGGCTCCGCCCCCTGACTCATACTGCACCGTTTTTACTTGCAATAGGGGTCGGGACGGGGCTTGATGCCGCAAATTGCGTCATCAAGTCCCTTCCTGTGCCTAGCAACACTAGTATACTAGTGTTGCTAGGCAGGGGGGCAGGACTTGAGGCCATGGTTTAACTGAACACTACTTGAGGCCGGGGTTTCAGGGAAACCCCGGGCCTCAATTCACTTGCGGGAGATTTGCTGGCTCTCCCGGGATACCGGGAGTACTGCCCGAATTTCGGGAGTCTCCCGGACATTCCGGGAGAGTCGGCAACCCTGAAATGTAGCCCTTAGGATTTTTCTGAAGTTTATGTATTTTTGAAGACTAAGGAATACAACTTGTTTAAACATTTAACTAAAACAATTGAAAATATATTGTGTATAGATAATCTGATGTTTTTTATATTGTTTTGTGGTATGGAAGTCGGGTTAAAAGCAGAAATAAACAAATCATCACTTCCTGATTTATAAATCTTGAGAGGATGTCACATGATTGTGGAGTGATGTGGATTCATCACAATTCCAAGAGTTATAGAGGATGTGAGAAGTGGTTTGATCTATATGCGTGGAACAAATTACATCATTTATCTTTTTCTGCTTTTTAACATCAAGAAAAACATATTATTATACAATTTATTATGCCATTTATGGACACAGATATTGCTATTTTGAAAATGACTTTACATCAGACATATAGCTGAATTGTATTATTATAATGGGCTACATAAAGAGGATACTCAGTTACTGTGTGTTCCTTTCTCCCTATAGGGAGAATAATAAAATAATAAAGCAACAAAAATGCAGTGCCATATATTGGTGCACCCTTATATCTCTATGTTTGCTTTTCACCTCTACAATGAAGTGTTTATATGATCCAAATTAAAATGAGGAAAAACTGTTCTAAAAAGTGTGCTATATACTTTTCTCTCTTCATATCTTCATAGGCAATGGTTTTAATAAAAATAAATGACAGACAAATAGTGAAAGGCCCACACTCTACTGAGCATATCACATATAAGGCTAAACTTATTAGGTATATAAACATATCATCAGGGCCGTAACTAGGGGTGTGCGATAGGGGTGGCCGCACAGGGGGCACCAGTAAGTTAATATTTATAGGAAAATTGGCTTGGAATTCAGGCTCAGGGGGCACCATTTTTCCTTTTTGGCCCTGGCACTAAAATTTCTAGTTACGGCTCTGCATATCATTTATGGAATGAATGCTAAAAACCACAGCAAAGTATATACATGGGGCAAGGGGCTTTAATTGTGGGACAGTATGGCCATTACTGACCTCATGACCTCTACAGACATGACAATTGTCATTTGAAACAGCAAGTTTTTGATCACCACTGCAGCCCTTTTGCTTGTGGAATCCGTAAGGGAGTGAGCTTGCCCTAGAAAAATGTATGCAGGACTACTGTTCGCTAATAAGCAGAAGAGAAGGAGATGATGATGAAGATGTTTCCAGTGGCGATTGCTTGTGCTGGAATCTCTTGATGTCAGGACTGCTTGTTCCTATCATATGATGTGACGTATGATTTTACAGATTGGGATAAACAAGTTATATGACCTCGCTGCAAATGATGTAACAGATATTAAATGCCTAGCTGTACAGATCCCACTTAAAGGGGCGTGGCTTACAGGGTAGGCAGACGTACCAGCATTGAAGAGGGAACCTCTATGGAATCCCTCCACATAGCTGGAAACACTATATACAGTGCATCCAGAAAGTATTCACAGTACTTCACTTTTTGTTATGTTACAGCCAAAATGGAATGACATCATTTTTTACCTCAAAATTCTACACACAATACCCCACAATGAAAACGTTAAAAAGTTTTATGGGGTTTTTTGCAAATTTATTAAAAATCAAAAACCCAAGAAAACACATGTATATAATAAGCATTCACAGACTTTGCTCAATACTTTGTTGATGCACCTTTGGCAGCAAATACAGCCTTGACTATGATGCCACAAGCTTGGCACACCTATCTTTGAGCAGTTTCGCCCATTTCTCTTTGCAGCACCTCTCAAGCTCCATCAGGTTGGATGGGAAGCGTTGGTGCACAGTCATTTTCAGATCTCTCCAGAGATGTTCGGTCAGATTCAAGTCTGGGCTCTGGCTGGGCCACTCAAGGACATTCACAGAATTGTCCTGAAGCCACTCCTTTGAAAGCCTCTCCTTTCATATCTTGGCGCTGTGCTTAGGGTCGTTGTCCTGCTGAGAGACGAACCGTCACCCCAGTCTGAGGTCAAGAGCGCTCTGGAGCATGTTTTGATCCAGGATGTCTCTATACATTGCTCCATTCATCTTTCCCTCTATCCCAACTAGTCTCCCAGTTCCTGCCACTGAAAAACGCCCCCAAAGCATGATGCTGCCACCATTATGCTTCACTGTAGGGATGGTATTGGCCTGGTGATGAGCGGTGCCTGGTTTCCTCCAAACGTAGCGCATGGCATTCACACCAAAGAGTTTAATCTTTGTCTCATCAGACCAGAGACTCTACCACGCTGTGCACAAGCACCCTCTCCCACATGTGTTATTGAACCCATAATAGCTTAGCTGACCATCTAACCATTACTTACTTTGTACTTACGGCAGGATCATTTAGCTGAACCTTGTGCAGTCATAACATACTGTTGCTACTATTACCTTTAACTGTTAATTGGCACAATTATTGTGTCCTGGAGATATTCATTATGCACATTAACTTGGGGGTTATTCTCCTTATGTTGTGTGTGTACCAGCACACTATAACTCAGAAGGATTTGTTCTAAACAGCATCTGTGAGCGTGCTATTTATTATTGTAGTACATTGTTCTGCTTGTTAAGCAGGCTATTTCTTTACATAATGCAATATCAATGAACCATCTCGACCTGAGTATCCTGAAAACATAATTTGTATAACATCCCTAACATAGCCTCATATGAATAAATAGCACCTTTGAGCTATCTACTATTTATTAGTACCCTGATTCACGAATAATATTGCTCCTCTTGCCAAGCAGACAAAAACATAATTTGTATAACATCCCTACCATAGCCTCCTGGAGCTTTAGGATTTGTGTTCAATTTAATCTTGTTTGTCCACAGTCCACAATATATATATAGAGATATGCAATATAGAGTTGGTTTATAGGATGCTCCAATAGTTCTTAGCGCAAAACACAGACTGATCTGAGTATTTTATGACATAACAGTGTCATAAACGGGTCTAAGCAGGAGACAAATAACACACATTGAGTGACAATAAGTCTCTTTTTGGACCAATCACATGTGCCTTTGTTTTTTATGTATTATCGGTGCTTAGCACTGTAGGAATTTTACTTTTTTTATCGATATGTCACTGGGGCAGACATATATTTTAATTTGTGGTTCAATAAAGATACTATATTTTAATCATTTAGCCAATACATTTATGATTTATTAAGATCCAGAGTGCCGAATAGAGGTTTTTGTCACTTTAAGGGGGCGTCCGTATAACAGGTTGTCCCCTTTGAGGTATCTTCTCCTATTAGCCACTCTACCACCTCTAGGAAGATGGATGATGGAGGCCACTGTGCTCATTGGGACATTTAAAGCAGCAGATATTTTTCTGTACCCTTCTTCAGATTTGTGCATCGAGACAATCCTGTCTCGGAGGTCTACAGACAATTCTTTTGACTTCATGCTTGGTTTATGCTCTGACATGCACTGTCAAGTGTGGGACCTTATATAGTATAGACAGGTGTGTGCTTTTCCAAATCATATCTAATCAACAGAATTTACCCCAGGTGGACTCCAATTAAGCTGTAGGAACATCTCAAGGATGATCAGTGGAAACAGGATGCACCTGAGCTCAATTTTGAGCTTCATGGCAAAGGCTGTGAATACTTGTATTTGTATACACTTGTACATGTAATTTCTTGTTTTTTGATTTTTAATAAATTTGAATAAATCTTTTAAAATCTTTTTCATGTTGTCATTATGTTATCTATTTCTACGACTATGCTGCCAACTTCGTTACTTGTACTACTGCTCACATTTCAAGAGGGAGGTCACTGTGCTCATTGGGACACTCTACTCCTAGACCTGTAGGCTCGTCTAGGAGTACAGGGTCTGAATCAGAAATGTCTTACTCACACACATCAGTTGTGGACACCATTTCACTCTCTTTATGTGCCATGTATCACACACACCCCCTGACGTAGTCTTTTAGATTTTAGATGTGGTATGGGCCACACATCTATCCTGAAGCCCCTGATACTCCTCACTTTCAACTATACTGCCAACGTGGAGAAGTTCACCCGGCTCTCTGACCAGCAAGCTGGAAAGCTGTTTGCCATTGGTCCTGCTGTAGCAGTAATTCACTAAGGTCTTATTGAACCAGCTTAATTGCGGTTCATTTTGACATAGTACGCTGCTATGGATGATTACTTTTATTGTTAAATTGGCTAATTATGCTTTTAATAAAATGATGTTGCACTATGAAGCTCCCTCTCTATAGATTTTTGTGTTGTAGATACTTTTGAAGGCCAGACAAGGTTTTACAGAGAGTGGGAGCAGCGGTTGTTTTGAGTAAATATTACAATCTGGTGCATTGAATAAACTTTTTATTCCTTGAAAAGGACTTGCTATACAAAGACAACATACCAATTAGTGTATCTATATATATAAAAGCCATTCTGCTCTGCACCGTCATACACATGTGCAGTATCGTCCACACGCTGGGACGCTACTGCGCATGTCCTACAGTGAGGAGCAGAAACGTTCCTTCATATGCCCCAGGTCCCCCTCACTCTCTTACCTGTCCGGTGCCAGCAGTCGCTTCTCCCCGCTCTCCAGCCGCAACTTCGGCTGGTGTCCCGGCGCCCAGACTCATCAAAGCTGTAGTTCTCGTGCTGTGTCTGTGGTCAGAGCAGGGAGGCAGGGGAAATGTAGTTCCCGCTGCTCCCCACTCTGACCACATACACAGCACGAGAACTACAGCTCCCAGGAGTCTGTGCAGCGGGACATCAGACGGGTTTCCCCGATGCTCAGACTCAGGGGAGCTGAGAAAGGGGAAATGTAGTTCCCACTCCTCCCCATTCTGGCCACAGACACAGCTTAAGACGGGGTGGAGAAGGCAGGAGGGTGACCCGTGGCATGGAGACATGATGGGGAATAATGGGAGGGAGAGGGCTGGAGACACATGATGGGGGGAATACTGGGAGTAAGATTGAGACATATGATGGGGGGGAATACTGGGAGGGGCTTGAGACACATGATGGTGAATATTGGGGAGGTTGAAGACACATGATGGGGAATACTGGTGGGGACGGGAGTTGAAGACACATGATGGAGAATACTGGAGGGGGATGGAGACA
>WWET01003316.1:129659-134923 GCA_011038615.1 Limnodynastes dumerilii | reverse complement strand
ACTACTGTAAGTACCAGTAACTCTGTCTCTTTATAATACACCGATTACTACTGTAAGTTAACTCAACTCTGTCTCTTTATAATACACTGATCACTACTGTAAGTACCAGTAACTCTGTCTCTTTATAATACACCGATTACTACTGTAAGTACCAGTAACTCTGTCTCTTTATAATACACAGATCACTACTGTAAAGATAACCCCCACTACTGTAAGTACCAGTAACTCTGTCTCTTTATAATACACTGGTTCCTTCTGTAGTTACCAGTAACTCTGTCTCTTTATAATACACTGATCACTACTGTAAGTACCAGTAACTCTGTCTATTTATAATACACCAATCACTACTGTAAGTACCAGTAACTCTGTCTCTTTATAATACACCGATTACTACTGTAAGTACCAGATAACCCCTCTGACCCCAGCACTACCAAACTTCTCTCCTTCTCCTCCTCCCTTGGCCTATCACAGTGGACTTCTGCACCCACTTACAACCAGGACCACTCCCTTGACCTCATTTTCTCCCACTCATGCTCCCTGTACGACTTCTCCATCTCTCCCTTCCCCCTCTCTGATCATCACCATCTCCTTTTCCCTCTCTTCCTCCCTCTCTCCTCCCCTATCACCTAAATGTATTCTCTCCTGACAGATCCTCAACTCCCTTGATGTTACGGTTTTCACCTTTTCTCTTGATCCCCTCCTTGCCCACTTTTTCGCCATGTCTTGTCCTAATCTAGCCACCTCTCTCTACAACAACGCTCTCTCCTCTGCCCTTGATGCTGCCTCCCCTCCCTCCTCTGTCTTCCTTCGCAGTGTCAACCCCCAACCCTGGCGCTCCCCGCTCACTCGGTTCCTAAAAAAAAATGCACCCGTACTGCGAGGCTCCTCTTGAGAAAGTCCTGTTCCCTTTCAGACTTTCTTTACTTCAAGTTCATCATCTCCTCTTTTAGCTCTGTCCACACTCTTGCCAAGAAATCCTTATTCAAGTCCCTCCCAATTGTTTAACCCCTGTTGCCTCTTTGCCACCTTCAACTTTGCCACCTTCAACTCTCTTCTCTGCACCCCCTCCTCCCCTCCCTTACTCCATTTCTTCCTCTGACTTTGCCACCTTCTTCACTTCCAAGATTGACTCCATCATGAGCTTCATTTCCTTTACCATCACTTTTCTTCCTCCTCCTTCTTCACCATCGCATCTACGCCCGAACCACCCACCAATGTTTACTTTTATCCCAACCTCGGCTAAAGAAGTTCACTCCTGTCTTTTGTTGTACCCTCTGTCAACGCGCCCACTTGATCCCATCTTTTTTAATCTTCTCTGGTCTCTCCCTCTCACCACTTTCTCTTATCTTACCCACCTATTCAACTTATCACCTATACTATGTCTTGTTCACATCCCCCATTAAACATGCTCTTGTCTCCCCCATCCTTAAAAAAGCTAACCCCAATCCCACCTCACCCTGCAACTACCAATCCATCTCCCTCCTCCACTTCACCTCTAAGCTGCTTGAATGACTACTTCACCAAAAACTCCATGCTGGATCCTATCCAAACTGTGTTCCACCAATCCCACTCCACAGAAATTGCCCTACAATCACAAACAATCTCCTTTCAGCCAAATCTAAGGTCCACTTCTCCCTTCACATCCTCCTGGATCTATCAGCAGCCTTTGACACTATTGATCATTCTCTCCTGCTCCACACCCTTCACTCCCTAGGCCTCTCTGGTACTGTCCACCCCTCCTATCTTTTGGATTACTCATTCTTTGTCTCACCCCCCAGCTCCTCTCCCCTACCACTCCTCCTCCCATTGGTGATCCCCAGGGCTCAGTTCTTGGTCCTCTTCTCTTCTCGCTCTACACTTCCACTCTGGGTGACGTCATCAGCTCCTTTGGCTGTCACTACCATCTCTATGCCAATGACACTCAAATATATCTCTACTCCTTGTGTCAGACAGCCTCGCAGCCATCTCCTCATGGATGTCCCAGCTTTTTCTCAAGCTTACCATGGACAAAACAGAAATCATAATCTTCCTTCCTTCACATATTCCCTCTACCCCTACTATCTCCATCACTATCGGCACCTGCACCTCCGCCTCCTCCACCCAAGCCCGCTGCCTGGGCGCCATCCTTGACTCCTCACTTTCCTTCACCATCACATCTACACCCTCTCACTGTCCTGCGGCTTTTACATCTACAATATAGCTCCCATCAGACCCTTCTTAACCCCAGATGCCATTAAGACGCTCATTTACTCTCTCGTTATCTCCCGTCTTGACTACTGCAACCTTCTCCTCTCTTCCTCTGCTCTGTCTTGCTACTCTTCGATCCATACTAAATGCCGCAGCCAAACTCATCTTCCTCTCCCACTGCTCTGCCTCCACCTAACCTCTCTGTCTATCTCTATCTTTCAGAATTATTTTCAAGCTATAATGTTCTTTCCTCCTCCACCGCTCCTTCCATCCACACTCTCGCCCGACCCCTCTGCTTTACTGGTGACTGCCACCCCAACTCCAACCTGATAACTACTTCTCACTCCTGCATCCAAGACTTCTCCTGGGCCACCCCTCTGTATTGGAACAACCTACCACAACCTATAAGGCAATTCAACACCCTTCAATCCTTCAAATGCTCCTTCAAAGCCCTCTTCTTCAGGCTAGCCTACCCTTCCTCCACCTAAACTTAGCAACCCTCCCCATCTCCATCCATGTCTACTGTTTGTTCACCCAATCCCACATAGAATGGTACTGTAGCTCTTATGAGCAGGGCCTCCTCCCTCCTGTCATCACCCCTCTACCTTCTCCTCATTAAATCCCACCTTCTCTCTGTCTATCTCTCCCCTTATTAATCTGCTCCTACATTCATATCCTGCATCTTTACTTCCCATACATATTGTTCTGCTATTTCAGTACTTTATTTTATATTTATATCTGCATTGTACTCTTATTGTATTCTTTATTTTACAAATTTGTACCCTCTCCGTTAATTATTGTATTGTATATGTCATTATTGTCTGTCCTGTTGCCTGTGTTACACTGATTACTACTGTAACTGAACCGGATTCTGAACAGCAAGTAAATAGCATAAGTTAGCTTCCGCAGCTGGGAGGGGGNNGTGTGTCGCCCACAGGTGGGGGGGGGGGGGGGGTGCACCCCTTGTCCCTGCACTCCCTTTGCACGTACAGGAATACCGCATGCTGAACCCTACCTTAAGTCTCTGCATGTGAAAGAACAACGTACATGATAGATAGCTCGCAAGGTCTTTGGAACGCTCTTACTGAACAACGACCATTCCGTGTCCCACCCTCCATGTTTATCTCATACATATCGCCAGTAGACCCGTCCCTGGCACAGGGGCAGAAATCCGCATTGGAATCCTGCATTGGATGGATGAGTTCTGATGCAAAACTCCATGTACTGTGAATATACACTACAGACTGATACATAGCGTCATAAGTTCTGGATCTGGCCGAATATTATTTACTATGCCTCTCCAATGTACACTGATTACTAGGTATCAGTAACTCTGCCTCTCCTCTGTACACTGATTACTAGGTATCAGTAATTCTGCCTCTCCAATGTACACTGTTTACTAGGTATCAGTAACTCTGCCTCTCCTCTGTACACTGATTACTAGGTATCAGTAACTCTGCCTCTCCAATGTACACTGATTACTAGATATCAGTAACTCTGCCTCTCCTCTGTACACTGATTACTAGGTATCAGTAACTCTGCCTCTCCAATGTACACTGATTACTAGATATCAGTAACTCTGCCTCTCCTCTGTACACTGATTACTAGGTATCAGTAACTCTGCCTCTCCAATGTACACTGATTACTAGATATCAGTAACTCTGCCTCTCCTCTGTACACTGATTACTAGGTATCAGTAACTCTGCCTCTCCAATGTACACTGATTACTAGATATCAGTAACTCTGCCTCTCCTCTGTACACTGATTACTAGGTATCAGTAACTCTGCCTCTCCAATGTACACTGATTACTAGATATCAGTAACTCTGCCTCTCCTCTGTACACTGATTACTAGGTATCAGTAACTCTGCCTCTCCAATGTACACTGATTACTAGATATCAGTAACTCTGCCTCTCCTCTGTACACTGATTACTAGGTATCAGTAACTCTGCCTCTCCAATGTACACTGATTACTAGATATCAGTAACTCTGCCTCTCCTCTGTACACTGATTACTAGGTATCAGTAACTCTGCCTCTCCAATGTACACTGATTACTAGGTATCAGTAACTCTGCCTCTCCAATGTACACTGATTACTAGGTATCAGTAACTCTGCCTCTCCAATGTACACTGATTACTAGGTATCAGTAACTCTGCCTCTCCAATGTACACTGATTACTAGGTATCAGTAACTCTGCCTCTCCAATGTACACTGATTACTAGGTATCAGTAACTCTGCCTCTCCAATGTACACTGATTACTAGGTATCAGTAACTCTGCCTCTCCAATGTACACTGATTACTAGGTATCAGTAACTCTGCCTCTCCAATGTACACTGATTACTAGGTATCAGTAACTCTGCCTCTCCAATGTACACTGATTACTAGGTATCAGTAACTCTGCCTCTCCAATGTACACTGATTACTAGGTATCAGTAACTCTGCCTCTCCAATGTACACTGATTACTAGGTATCAGTAACTCTGCCTCTCCAATGTACACTGATTACTAGGTATCAGTAACTCTGCCTCTCCAATGTACACTGATTACTAGGTATCAGTAACTCTGCCTCTCCAATGTACACTGATTACTAGGTATCAGTAACTCTGCCTCTCCAATGTACACTGATTACTAGGTATCAGTAACTCTGCCTCTCCAATGTACACTGATTACTAGGTATCAGTAACTCTGCCTCTCCAATGTACACTGATTACTAGGTATCAGTAACTCTGCCTCTCCAATGTACACTGATTACTAGGTATCAGTAACTCTGCCTCTCCAATGTACACTGATTACTAGGTATCAGTAACTCTGCCTCTCCAATGTACACTGATTACTAGGTATCAGTAACTCTGCCTCTCCAATGTACACTGATTACTAGGTATCAGTAACTCTGCCTCTCCAATGTACACTGATTACTAGGTATCAGTAACTCTGCCTCTCCAATGTACACTGATTACTAGGTATCAGTAACTCTGCCTCTCCAATGTACACTGATTACTAGGTATCAGTAACTCTGCCTCTCCAATGTACACTGATTACTAGGTATCAGTAACTCTGCCTCTCCAATGTACACTGA
>WWET01003316.1:119659-124659 GCA_011038615.1 Limnodynastes dumerilii | reverse complement strand
TTACAGTGCCCAGCCATCTGCCCCCTCCATTTACAGTGCCCAGCCATCTGCCCCCTCCATTTACAGTGCCCAGCCATCTGCCCCCTCCATTTACAGTGCCCAGCCATCTGCCCCCTCCATTTACAGTGCCCAGCCATCTGCCCCCTCCATTTACAGTGCCCAGCCATCTGCCCCCTCCATTTACAGTGCCCAGCCATCTGCCCCCTCCATTTACAGTGCCCAGCCATCTGCCCCCTCCATTTACAGTGCCCAGCCATCTGCCCCCTCCATTTACAGTGCCCAGCCATCTGCCCCCTCCATTTACAGTGCCCAGCCATCTGCCCCCTCCATTTACAGTGCCCAGCCATCTGCCCCCTCCATTTACAGTGCCCAGCCATCTGCCCCCTCCATTTACAGTGCCCAGCCATCTGCCCCCTCCATTTACAGTGCCCAGCCATCTGCCCCCTCCATTTACAGTGCCCAGCCATCTGCCCCCTCCATTTACAGTGCCCAGCCATCTGCCCCCTCCATTTACAGTGCCCAGCCATCTGCCCCCTCCATTTACAGTGCCCAGCCATCTGCCCCCTCCATTTACAGTGCCCAGCCATCTGCCCCCTCCATTTACAGTGCCCAGCCATCTGCCCCCTCCATTTACAGTGCCCAGCCATCTGCCCCCTCCATTTACAGTGCCCAGCCATCTGCCCCCTCCATTTACAGTGCCCAGCCATCTGCCCCCTCCATTTACAGTGCCCAGCCATCTGCCCCCTCCATTTACAGTGCCCAGCCATCTGCCCCCTCCATTTACAGTGCCCAGCCATCTGCCCCCTCCATTTACAGTGCCCAGCCATCTGCCCCCTCCATTTACAGTGCCCAGCCATCTGCCCCCTCCATTTACAGTGCCCAGCCATCTGCCCCCTCCATTTACAGTGCCCAGCCATCTGCCCCCTCCATTTACAGTGCCCAGCCATCTGCCCCCTCCATTTACAGTGCCCAGCCATCTGCCCCCTCCATTTACAGTGCCCAGCCATCTGCCCCCTCCATTTACAGTGCCCAGCCATCTGCCCCCTCCATTTACAGTGCCCAGCCATCTGCCCCCTCCATTTACAGTGCCCAGCCATCTGCCCCCTCCATTTACAGTGCCCAGCCATCTGCCCCCTCCATTTACAGTGCCCAGCCATCTGCCCCCTCCATTTACAGTGCCCAGCCATCTGCCCCCTCCATTTACAGTGCCCAGCCATCTGCCCCCTCCATTTACAGTGCCCAGCCATCTGCCCCCTCCATTTACAGTGCCCAGCCATCTGCCCCCTCCATTTACAGTGCCCAGCCATCTGCCCCCTCCATTTACAGTGCCCAGCCATCTGCCCCCTCCATTTACAGTGCCCAGCCATCTGCCCCCTCCATTTACAGTGCCCAGCCATCTGCCCCCTCCATTTACAGTGCCCAGCCATCTGCCCCCTCCATTTACAGTGCCCAGCCATCTGCCCCCTCCATTTACAGTGCCCAGCCATCTGCCCCCTCCATTTACAGTGCCCAGCCATCTGCCCCCTCCATTTACAGTGCCCAGCCATCTGCCCCCTCCATTTACAGTGCCCAGCCATCTGCCCCCTCCATTTACAGTGCCCAGCCATCTGCCCCCTCCATTTACAGTGCCCAGCCATCTGCCCCCTCCATTTACAGTGCCCAGCCATCTGCCCCCTCCATTTACAGTGCCCAGCCATCTGCCCCCTCCATTTACAGTGCCCAGCCATCTGCCCCCTCCATTTACAGTGCCCAGCCATCTGCCCCCTCCATTTACAGTGCCCAGCCATCTGCCCCCTCCATTTACAGTGCCCAGCCATCTGCCCCCTCCATTTACAGTGCCCAGCCATCTGCCCCCTCCATTTACAGTGCCCAGCCATCTGCCCCCTCCATTTACAGTGCCCAGCCATCTGCCCCCTCCATTTACAGTGCCCAGCCATCTGCCCCCTCCATTTACAGTGCCCAGCCATCTGCCCCCTCCATTTACAGTGCCCAGCCATCTGCCCCCTCCATTTACAGTGCCCAGCCATCTGCCCCCTCCATTTACAGTGCCCAGCCATCTGCCCCCTCCATTTACAGTGCCCAGCCATCTGCCCCCTCCATTTACAGTGCCCAGCCATCTGCCCCCTCCATTTACAGTGCCCAGCCATCTGCCCCCTCCATTTACAGTGCCCAGCCATCTGCCCCCTCCATTTACAGTGCCCAGCCATCTGCCCCCTCCATTTACAGTGCCCAGCCATCTGCCCCCTCCATTTACAGTGCCCAGCCATCTGCCCCCTCCATTTACAGTGCCCAGCCATCTGCCCCCTCCATTTACAGTGCCCAGCCATCTGCCCCCTCCATTTACAGTGCCCAGCCATCTGCCCCCTCCATTTACAGTGCCCAGCCATCTGCCCCCTCCATTTACAGTGCCCAGCCATCTGCCCCCTCCATTTACAGTGCCCAGCCATCTGCCCCCTCCATTTACAGTGCCCAGCCATCTGCCCCCTCCATTTACAGTGCCCAGCCATCTGCCCCCTCCATTTACAGTGCCCAGCCATCTGCCCCCTCCATTTACAGTGCCCAGCCATCTGCCCCCTCCATTTACAGTGCCCAGCCATCTGCCCCCTCCATTTACAGTGCCCAGCCATCTGCCCCCTCCATTTACAGTGCCCAGCCATCTGCCCCCTCCATTTACAGTGCCCAGCCATCTGCCCCCTCCATTTACAGTGCCCAGCCATCTGCCCCCTCCATTTACAGTGCCCAGCCATCTGCCCCCTCCATTTACAGTGCCCAGCCATCTGCCCCCTCCATTTACAGTGCCCAGCCATCTGCCCCCTCCATTTACAGTGCCCAGCCATCTGCCCCCTCCATTTACAGTGCCCAGCCATCTGCCCCCTCCATTTACAGTGCCCAGCCATCTGCCCCCTCCATTTACAGTGCCCAGCCATCTGCCCCCTCCATTTACAGTGCCCAGCCATCTGCCCCCTCCATTTACAGTGCCCAGCCATCTGCCCCCTCCATTTACAGTGCCCAGCCATCTGCCCCCTCCATTTACAGTGCCCAGCCATCTGCCCCCTCCATTTACAGTGCCCAGCCATCTGCCCCCTCCATTTACAGTGCCCAGCCATCTGCCCCCTCCATTTACAGTGCCCAGCCATCTGCCCCCTCCATTTACAGTGCCCAGCCATCTGCCCCCTCCATTTACAGTGCCCAGCCATCTGCCCCCTCCATTTACAGTGCCCAGCCATCTGCCCCCTCCATTTACAGTGCCCAGCCATCTGCCCCCTCCATTTACAGTGCCCAGCCATCTGCCCCCTCCATTTACAGTGCCCAGCCATCTGCCCCCTCCATTTACAGTGCCCAGCCATCTGCCCCCTCCATTTACAGTGCCCAGCCATCTGCCCCCTCCATTTACAGTGCCCAGCCATCTGCCCCCTCCATTTACAGTGCCCAGCCATCTGCCCCCTCCATTTACAGTGCCCAGCCATCTGCCCCCTCCATTTACAGTGCCCAGCCATCTGCCCCCTCCATTTACAGTGCCCAGCCATCTGCCCCCTCCATTTACAGTGCCCAGCCATCTGCCCCCTCCATTTACAGTGCCCAGCCATCTGCCCCCTCCATTTACAGTGCCCAGCCATCTGCCCCCTCCATTTACAGTGCCCAGCCATCTGCCCCCTCCATTTACAGTGCCCAGCCATCTGCCCCCTCCATTTACAGTGCCCAGCCATCTGCCCCCTCCATTTACAGTGCCCAGCCATCTGCCCCCTCCATTTACAGTGCCCAGCCATCTGCCCCCTCCATTTACAGTGCCCAGCCATCTGCCCCCTCCATTTACAGTGCCCAGCCATCTGCCCCCTCCATTTACAGTGCCCAGCCATCTGCCCCCTCCATTTACAGTGCCCAGCCATCTGCCCCCTCCATTTACAGTGCCCAGCCATCTGCCCCCTCCATTTACAGTGCCCAGCCATCTGCCCCCTCCATTTACAGTGCCCAGCCATCTGCCCCCTCCATTTACAGTGCCCAGCCATCTGCCCCCTCCATTTACAGTGCCCAGCCATCTGCCCCCTCCATTTACAGTGCCCAGCCATCTGCCCCCTCCATTTACAGTGCCCAGCCATCTGCCCCCTCCATTTACAGTGCCCAGCCATCTGCCCCCTCCATTTACAGTGCCCAGCCATCTGCCCCCTCCATTTACAGTGCCCAGCCATCTGCCCCCTCCATTTACAGTGCCCAGCCATCTGCCCCCTCCATTTACAGTGCCCAGCCATCTGCCCCCTCCATTTACAGTGCCCAGCCATCTGCCCCCTCCATTTACAGTGCCCAGCCATCTGCCCCGGGCCTCGGAAAGTGAGAGCTAGAATCTGATTTGTTGCTATAGGCAGTTGCTGTACTTGCATAGCCCTCCAGAGCTGCTGTTGTGTGTGCCCTTGGGTTGCATCCTGCCCCCCTATGTTTTCGTGATGACGCTGCGTCTACATGAGTTATGAAAGTTGGTATTTTGGGTTGGCCTAATTTTAATTGCATTAACAATACAGACAACTCAGCACTATAACAGCTATGTGATGATTAATGGGAGGTCGTCACCTGTTTCATACTGGTCCAGCATATTAATCGCTCTCTCTCTCTCTCTCTCTCTCTCTCTCTCTCTTTGTATCTCTCTCTCTCTGTCTCTTTCTATTTCTCTCTCTGTCTCTCTCTCTTTCTCTGTCTGTCTGTCTGCCTCTCTCTGTCTCTCTCTCTCTCTCTCTTTCTCTCTCTGTCTGCCTCTCTCTGTCTCCCTTTCTCTATCTCTCTGTTTCGCCTTTCTTTCTGTTTTTCTCTCTTAGTCTCTCTCTATCTCTCCCTGTCTCTCCCTCTCTTTTTTTTTCTCTCTCTCTTTCTGTCTATGTCTCTTTCTTTGTGTGTGTCTCTCTCTCTCTCTCTCTCTCTCTCTCTCTCTAATAAGTCTATATATAGGAGACTTGATGTATGCACATATATAGATTTAATACAGGTGAATGCATGTATGTATGTATATATAT
>WWET01003316.1:98952-111394 GCA_011038615.1 Limnodynastes dumerilii | reverse complement strand
TTCTGGTTGGGCTTAGGGTAAAGGCTAGGGTTAAGGTTAGGTGTTAGGGTTGGGGATAGGAATAAGGGTTGAGGTCATGGTTGGAGTTGGGTGTTGGGGTTAGCAGTTCTGGTTGGGCTTAGGGTAAAGGCTAGGGTTAAGGTTAGGTGTTAGGGTTGAGGTCATGGTTGGAGTTGGGTTTTGGGGTTAGCAGTTCTGGTTGGGCTTAGGGTAAAGGCTAGGGTTAAGGTTAGGTGTTAGGGTTGGGGATAGGAATAAGGGTTGAGGTCATGGTTGGAGTTGGGTGTTGGGGTTAGCAGTTCTGGTTGGGCTTAGGGTAGAGGCTAGGGTTAAGGTTAGGTGTTAGGGTTGGAATCATGGTTGGAGTTGGGTTTTGGGGTTAGCAGTTCTGGTTGAGCTTAGGGTAAAGGCTAGGGTTAAGGTTAGGTGTTAGGGTTGGGGATAGGAATAAGGGTTGAGATCATGGTTGGGGTTAGCAGTTCTTGTTGGGCTTAGGGTAAAGGCTAGGGTTAGGGTTAGGTGTTGGGGTTGGGAATAGGAATAAGGGTTAAGGTCATGGCTGGAGTTGGGTGTTGGGGTTAGCAGTTATGGTTGGGCTTAGGGTAAAGGCTAGGGTTAAGGTTGGGGATAGGAATAAGGGTTAAGGTCATGGTTGGAGTTGGGTGTTGGGGTTAGCAGTTCTGCTTGGGCTTAGGGTAAAGGCTAGGGTTAAGGTTAGGTGTTAGGGTTGGGGATAGAAATAAGGGTTGAGGTCGTGGTTGGAGTTGGAGGTTGGGGTTAGCAGTTATGGTTGGGCTTAGGGTAAAGGCTATGCTTGGGGTTAGTGTTAGGTATTACTATAATTGTTAAAAACATTAGACCTGGTTCAGAAATGAATGCAGAATCTGGGCAGGATCCAACTGCAAGCACAACAGCAGCTCTAAGTCTCTTTGCAGTATGGCAGATGATGTCCTTACAAGGCAGGGGCATTGGTGAAACAGGTGCTATGGTACCGGGGCCCATGCTGATACAAGGGCCCAAAGCCGTCGTCACCGCAGCTGCCGAAGCTTCCCACAGGGTTACCTGGGATATCATCAGGGCTAAAGCATATTTTTTGCACCTGGCCCCACAACTCGCTAGTTCCGCCTATGTTACAAGGAGCAGTCAAGCATAATGCAGTTATGTAATCAGATATATGTATAGTAGACATAGTGGCTGCGCTTTGTGCAAGCTCTTCATTAAAATGCAAATGCACTAGAAGTACAGTCATGAATGACATTAGATTTTACCCCCACCATGCATAAACAGCATTTCCACACGTTTGTATTGCATTTGGAAAGCTCAATTTGACCCCAAGATTAAGAAATAGGCTTCGGAGTGTCAGCTGTCAGACCCTATATGTGTCGACTTTACAATATTCTGACAGTTACTGATAATAATACTGTTGGGTAGTAAAGGACATTTGGTGACAACACAGCATTCATACCTCCCTTGTCTTACTATGTAACTACCTGCATCTAGAGACTGATATTACACTGCACATCCGCACACTGATAGATCGGAGACAGCAGCATCTATAGCCATCTTTTTATTGATAGTCTAAAAAAATAAAATTAGGGTTGGGGTTTGGGTTAGGATTAGGGCTGGGGTTTGGGTTGTGGGTTGGGTTGAAGTTGGGGTTGGGATTAGGGCTGGGGTTTGGGTTGGGGTTAGGATTAGGGCTGGAGTTAGGGTTTGGGTTGGGGTTTAGGTTGCTGTTGGAGTTGGGGTTAAAATTAGGAGTGGGTTAGTGTTTGTGTTGGGTGTTGGGTTGGAGTTGGGGTTAGGATTATGGCTGGGTTAGGGTTTGTGTTAGGGGTTGGGGTTAGGATTAGGGCTGGGGTTAGGGTTTGGATTGGGGGTTGGATTGGAGTTCGGGATAGGATTGGGGCTGGGGTTAGGGTTAGAGCTGGGGTTAGGGTTAGAGTTGGGGTTAGGGCTGGGGTTAGGGTTTGGTTGGGGGTTGTGTTGGAGTTGGGTTAGGATTAGGGCTGGGGTTAGGGTTTGGGTTTATATGGAGTTTGTGTTAGGATTAGGGCTGGGGTTAGGGTTTACATTGAGTTGGAGTTGGGGTTAGGATTAGGGCTGGGATTAAGGTTTGGGTTGGGTTTGAGTTGGGGTTAATATTAGGGCTGGGGTTAGAGTTTGGGTTGGAGTTGGAATTGGGGATAAGGCTGGACTAGTGTTGGGGATGGAGTTAAGATTGATGTTAGGGTTGAGGTTAGGATTTGGGCTTAAATTGTGGTTAGGGTTTGGGTGAGTTAGGGTTGGGGTTAGCGTTAAGGTTAGGTTTGGGTTTAAATGTTAGAGTTGTTCTTGGGTTTTGGTTAAAGTTGGGGTTAGGTTTGAAATGCTCTTCGGGTTTGAGTTGGGGTTGGGATATGGGCCAAATTAGGGTTTAGGTTGAAATTAGGATTGGAAATGGGACTGGGACTGGGTTCAGGTTTGGGTTTTTGTCATATCGACCACACTATGTGTAGACTTTACAATATTCTGCCTGACAGTGTATGGCAAGCTAAACCTGTCCGACATATAGGACCTGATTCACAGTTAAGAAAATGCAGCTATTTAGTTGTGTATATTTAAGAAGGGATATACTACGCAGGCAAAATAGCCTAATATACGCAGTTTACGTAGGACTTAAGAACGGAATGGCTCTGACTCACCATTACAAACCTATTTCCTCAAGGTTCATAATGACTTAAGAAGGAAGAGGAGTGCCGGGAAAAGTTAAGAAGGATGATGAGAAGATTGGGTGGAGGGAGACATTTAAATGAGGAAATCTGGGTGCGGTTAGGCAGAAACATTCTTAATTATCTGCCCTACGCACACAACTAAGAACCTAAAGAAAAGGTAGCCCTATGGCATGTGGCAAGTCGGTTAAGAAGCTGAAAACCAGGGGCGTGTCAGGGGAGTCGCCTCACTACTTTTTACATATAATTAAGAACCTAAATGACTCTTATGTGTGAATACGGTCCATAGCGTCTACCTTATGAATGTCAGAGTTATCTTTTATTCCTGTGACTTTTATGAACATATAAAATATATAAATATGAATAAAGCCTCTGGGGCTGATCCGGGGCTAGTTACGGCAGCTGCAGGTGTGAGAATGGCAGAAATGCCGTTCTGCGCATGCGCCGGGCATATTTTGTTTACAGCGTAGTTACGGATGAAGGGGTGGACAGGGGCGGCGTAGCTGGGTGAAATAACAGGCACGCAGCGAGGCAATGGCTCTGCACAGCAAATGTTTACACTTAGTAGTTTACCTGTCTTGGTGATCCTGGACCTCCAGGTGGCGGCAACTAGAGTCTTCTTCTGTCCTGTGCATTGTTTAAGCCCTCCGTGGATTTCTGGAGGGGCAAATATTATTTAACACAATGCTACAGAGGCCGACATCATTACAATCAAAAAGAATTATAGATATACTGTGGCTTCTTCTAAGATTTTTATTATATATTCCCCTAGATCCTTATTCACCTGTCTTGATTTTATCATTTCCTGTACACTCTATAGCTTCTATGGGCCTGATCTAGAGCTACACTGGCCCGCTGTCTGTAAGTACGGCCTGCGGAGCTCTGGTGCACTCCCCCTGTCACTCCCCCCGTGTGTGAGCGTAGTTACACACAGTTACGCCGGCTGAAGGCTACCCTAACTTCAGCCGGATCCTCAGCCTAGATTCTGGATCAGCCCCTCTGTCTTGTGGTGATGATGATAATAGCGACGTTCTCCAGCGCTGGAAGGGTTAACCCTGCGCTTGCTCCCTCTTCCTCTCTTATCTCCTTGCATTGTTGCCGTCACCTCTCCAGATATTGTATCTATAACCACAGGGTAGCAGTTGGTAAACTGAACATCAATCAATGCTAAAATATAATGTGATTTTACAACAACATTAACAGCGATGATAAATATATCAGTTTGTTAGAGTGAATCGCGGCCACAAGTCGACGTCTTTCCTGGCTCTCGGGCGCAAAGTCAAACTAAACAATAGGTACCATGAGGCTTGTCACAGCAATTGCTCTCTGAAACACACCTGGGGGCAGAAATGTCTATGATGGAGTGCGTGCGATCATTTGGGGACGCAGAACATACGTGCTTCATTTCTATATGAATGCTTTGGAATCCTTGCTTTAGTGCACCCTTAACTACCCTGCATATTTTCCCTCTTAAGGAGGGATAATATGCACAGAGGGTTCCCCAGCCCTCCCTCCCAGCCTAATGTACATCCCTTCCCCCACCCCCTTTACGTAACTTACCCCGGAGACTGCCGTGGCACACCTCCCTTAAAAACTATGTGCGGGCTTCAAAGACTGCACATAGTTAATCTGCATATGGGACCACTATGTAAATTTCTTAGTCTATATGACGACGCATGCGCTGTGGCCACGTACGCAAAAATATGCACCTAAGAAGCATCAGCATCTTAGGTGTGAATCAGGGCCATTGTAAGGAAAAGACTCCCTTCCCTGCAGCCTTACCCTAAGACTCCCTTCCCCGCAGCCTGACCCTAAGACTCCCTTACCCGCAGCCTGACCCTAATACTCCCCTCCCTGCAGCCTGACCCTAAGACTCCCTTCCCCGCAGCCTGACCCTAAGACTCCCCTCCTGATCGGCATACTAACCCATTCATAAAAATATTTAAAAATAGTGATATTTTAGAAATAGACCAATGAAAATGAGCTTTCGGCTGTCTGTATTTCGGTAAAAGCAGTCTCGTAGTGATGAATGCCTCCCTTCCGTACTTGCGGGGGTAATTTACTCCCCTCTCATGTACGGAATGTCCATACCTTGGACCCTACCTTAACGCCTATGCACATGCCCCACCTAAACTGGGTCTGGTGTGCAATGGAAGATTGTACGTAATTACTTAACCAATCCCGTACTGTCCGCATGAAATATCCCTCCTGTCCTCCATGTTTACACACTGTACACATGGAGAACATCACACCTCAGAAAGGCTTACAGTGCACACAGGCGCAGAATACTTAAGCATTTGGAATGTGTAAATTGCCTATTTTGCATAATAATGGTTCTGGCACCTCACTATTACTGTATTGCCCAGCGCAAATCCTAGTTGGATCAGCAGGGTGAGACTGAACAACCAATCAGATTATCAGGTCAGGGCCTTTTAGATCATTTTGTTGGTGACCTGGCAATTCAGTTCCTGTATAGTTTGTGGCCAATTCCTTTAAAGGGACTCTCTAGCTAAAGTAGGAGCAGGAAGTACGAGCAGGTTGGCCCCAAGGTGAACCCACCATGTTTACATCTCTACATGTCTCTTTTCCTGCTGCATCTGGAAAGACAGAACTGTATCGCTGGGGCCCCTCAGGAACAGCTATGGGGTGAGGAACTGCTCCGTTCCTCCCTCTGTCTCTACTTTCTGCATAATAGTTCCTTTAAAGAGAGGTCATAAAACTCACCAAAGTGGACCCGATTCAGAGACTGAAATTAAGAGAGGAAAGTTACTCCTGGGCAAAACCATTCTGATTTCTGGGGGGGTCAAGTTTATTGTATTCTTTGTATGCAGGGATATATCTTTGTTTATGCTTACTGCACACAGATACTGACCAGCTTTACTTTTACACTGCTAATTAGACTTGGGATGGGAAATATCACCTCTTAACTCTAATACTGTTTGCAACAGATGAAATATGACTCCCCTGCAATCAACATGGTTTAGCCCAGGAGTAACTTTCCCCTCTTAATTTCAGTCTCGGAATCAGAGTAACTTGGGCCCTCAAGAGAGTGATAAAAGGATCACTTAATAAAATGCTTGCGCATAAAATGATATACAAATTACAGTATATACAAAGGGTGCCCCATTATACTTTAACCTGGACACACACTTGTCCAATCCTCTTCAGAACCAACTCCAGACCAGTTTGTTTACACAGTCCTACAGCAGACCAAGGTAGCAGATACAGCACCCAATCCTTGTTCACATATGTCCAATATTACAGCAGATACAGCACCCAATCCATGATACACACTTGTCCAATGTTACAGCAGATACAGCACCCAATCTATGTACACACATGTCCAATGTTACAGCAGATACAACACCCAATCTATGTACACACTGTCCCATGTTACAGGAGATACATCACACAATCCATGATACACACTTGTCCAATATTACATCACATACAACACCCAGTCCATGATACACACTTTTCCAATGTTACAGGAGATACATCACACAATCCATGATACACACATGTCCAATATTACAACAGATACAACACCTAATTCATGTACACACTTGTCCAATGTTATAGCAGATACAGCATCCAATCCATGTACACACTTGTCCAATGTAACAGCAGACATCCTGCAACTGCTAAAACAATCTGCTGAATGGATCCTGCCACTGTACACATTCTTCCAATCTTTAGAAAACCACCTGTCACACACACACACAAAGATGGCGGTGCATGACATCAGAATCAGGAGTGGAAGTGTGCAAAGCAGTCGTGGAATTGTACACATTTGTAAATGGATCAGATGATTAGCGGTTGTGTCTCCTGAACTTTAAGAAGGATTGAATGTAATAACAGGTGGGTCAGCACACACACTTATCCAGTGTCTGACCTACTAGATGTCCGGAGGTCGGATTGTATGGGAATTGGATAACTTGTGCATTCAGCTTAAGAATCCTATGACAGTCTAACTATTCTACTAATCAGCGTGTCATAGTTTTGGAGGTCACTGTAAACTTGTCTTGATAGCTACGGCTGTAGTTGGCCTGGATTCTGCTCTAATTAGGTAGCAGCATAGCCAGATCTGAATATTTAATAATGACATTCTCACCGGGCATTTCAGCATATGCTACTTACCGGGCTTGGTATTTTCTCTGACAGCCAAATGTAATTATCTAAAAGATTGAACTCTTCATTATTTTCACTAATTTATTGAACTCGTAAAATTAATGAACTTTTAGTCTTTTTTAAATGTGCCTTATTGCCATGGGAACAATGGTACAAGAATTACACATTTCTCAAAAAAAAAATGTGATTTACTTGGAATAATTATGTCAAATATTTTGTTAGCAAAAGCCACAGTGAATGTCAAGGTAGTCGGAAAATTGACGAATGTGAAATGTTAACATCCCATTGGGGAACATTTCACTTAACGCAATCTTTAACTGAAACAAGTTCAAATGATTTTGACACTTTGTTCATCAGGCTTTACGTATACATACAGTTTGGAATTGTTGTGTGTGGAATTTTTTTTGTTCCAAAACAAAGGAATCTTACGATGTTTATCTGTGCTATTTTCTTGGCAACAGAGTTTAGTAAAAATTTTATTTTAGCAGGTTCTAGAATTTTATGGTGTAAATCCTATTAGATGTGGAGATCATTTGGGTAAAAGTGAATGAAAATGTGGAAATTCTAAACAAAATTGTGCAGTTAAAAGTCTGGCAAAATTAATTATACTCTCAGGTATTTCCTCCAGTAAACTAGTTTATATAGTTGTAACTAGAGAGGATTGGCGACCCCCTGTTTTTGGTTTTAGCACCCTCAAGTGTTTTGGTTTTGGCTTTGGATTTGGATCCAAATCGGAGGTATGTTCTGATTAACAAAAGACATGGTCAAGAAAGAGAGGGTCTAATGCAGCCTAGTATAGAATCCAAAACATTCCAGAAAATGGTGTTTTGCCTCAATTTGAAATGCAAATTTGGAGGGAGGAACTGAGTCCTGCCTCGGATTGATTTAGAGCCCTAAAATTCAGATCTGTCAGATTTAATGCAATCCAAAACACTCATCTCTAGCTCTCTAGCTGTAACAACCAATGGACCCGATCCTGCACTACGGACGACAGGGGCTGCGCAAAACCTTCTTACAAGAAAGGGGCTGCCCCCCCCATTATGATTTTCGTATCTTCCATCAAGGCGGAAATAGACATGGTAATGAGGGGACAGGGCGGGGAAAGCCCCATTACCATCGGGTCTTATGGCCGCATATGTGGTCATGAAAGTTAAGGTAGGAATCTGGACACGTAAGTGTCCAGATTTACTACTGATAGTGGGGATTGCAGGGGGCGTGCATTCCCCGCTATGAGGACAGCCGTAAGGCGCCCGTAGGTCTGGATCCGGTCCAGTGTTCCCAAGTGATGGGTTTCTGGATAGCAGGCTTAAGGAGATGGCTCTTGGTAGACAAGTCGACCTTGTTATCCTTGACTCTTGGCTCTGTCTGGCTGTTGGTCCAAGAATACAGAACCTAGTAAAAAGAGGCGACATGACCAGATAAAAGCTGAGAATGGGTTAATAATGATTAAGTCAAAAACATTTTCTGTACTAGATCACAAAATGTATTTCCAAATTTGAGGCCATCAAACTGTAGATACCATTACCATTACATAAAATGTGGAACCTCCCTTACCTAACATCAGAATCACTTAATGGAAATTATTCAGCACATTGAGCGCTGCTTAGATTTGTCTGAACAGGGCAGCATTAGGTTTAAGAAACTTAGAAAATAATTTTATTTGACATTCGAAGAGTACTAAGATCTGCAAATTATTATACGTCCGGTCAGGTCTTTGATGCTGATCAGAATTTCTAGAAACATCAGATTTACAAAATGTATTAAAGCAAGCACTGCAGGAAGAGCCTGAGCAAATCATCTGCAGATGGCAGGAACTTTGAAAATGTACTTCATATGAAATGTTATTAAAAAGCAATGAGTTAATTACTTACTTATTTCTAAGGTGGGCCTGACTAGGTGAAGATCACCCTCTTGGTTTTAATATTTAGTCTTGCAAATCCAGTTACTGTTTGCAAATAGACAAAGATAGCAATCCAAACCATAGTAATGGTCACACCTACAGAAATGAAGAGTCTGTCATGATGGCATCATCAACCTGTTCACTTGTCTATTTGTGTTAGTAATTACAGGATGGTATGTCACTGGGATGCAAGATCTAATTGTAGGGAGGTGAATGGCGGTAAACAAAAACCCACAGGCTAAGATATATATTGAAAAGAGCAGAGTCTCCCAGCAGTACATAGTAGTGTTGTGAGGAGAGAAATGGAGGCAGCAGAAAGACACAGACTGAGAGTTCTATAGTGAAAGGAGCAGGGTCTCCAGCAGTACAGAGTAGTGATGTGAGGAATGGAGGCAGCAGGAAGACACAGACTGAGAGTTATATAGTGGAAGGAGCAGGGTCCCAGCAGTACAGAGTAGTGATGTGAGGAGAGGAATGGAGACAGCAGGAAGACACAGGCTGAGAGTTATATAGTGGAAGGAGCAGGGTCTCAGCAGTACAGAGTAGTGATGTAAGGAGGGGAATGGGGGCAGCAGGAAGACACAGACTGAGAGTTATATAGTGGAAGGAGCAGCGTCTCAGCAGTACAGAGTAGTGATGTGAGGAGGGGAATGGAGGCAGCAGGAAGACAGACTGTTATATAGTGGACGGAGCAGGGTCCCTGAAGAAGCAAGAAAAGTGAGAAAGGATCCTGCCATATTCATGCTTTGTCAAATAAATCTCTGTTTGATGTGTATCATACTCTTGCTATGCAGAGTGTATAGATTAATTCTGTTATTTCAAGCAGTTCAAAGAAACTTGTTTTTGTCACAGTTGCAGGTGAAGGCCAAGTAAAAGTGACAGTCACAGTGGAATGGAAGGACACACCACCAACACCAGGTATCTATGTGTCATTTATTCTGAAATAGACAAAGCATTGACTTATGTACGTATGTAACTCAGCTGGATATGTGTGGTCGCTGCGTTCTCTCCTAACTGGTTCTGAAGTGGCTGGGAATTTGATTGCTTTTGACTCGCAGAGCTCTGATGGTGCTCTTAACGGTAAGTCTACATTTTACCCCAACCCTTTCCCTAATCCTTACCCTGACCCTCCCCTTCCATTACTTTAACCCTAATCCTTCCATCCTCGCAGCCTAACCCTAAGACTCCCCTCAGCCTAATCCTAAGACTCCCCTCCCCACAACCTGACCCTGGGACTCCCTTCCCCACAGACTATCCCCAAGACTCCCCTCCACGCAGCCTAACCCTCCCCTCCCCACAGCCTAAACCTAAAAGTTACTCACCTCTCCAGTGTCTGGTCAGTGCAACGGGTCCAACGGGTGACCTTCAGCATTAGCTAAACATGATTGGGTAATTATGCCGATTGGTATACTTACTATTTGAAAAAAAAAAAATCTAAAATGTAGAGACAGACGAAAATGAGCTAAAAGACAGCATTCGCTGTGCCGACTCCCCTGATTCAGCTCTGTATAGGTATTGCACATGCACAGTACCTATGCTTCTACTACGGAGCACAGCACCCGATGCTGCATGTCACATGGAGATCAAACTCCACAAGAAGGTCTAACATTCGGAATCCACTGTTAATTCTGGATTAGGTTCATGATGCTCTAACATGCTCCTATTGGCTCTGATTCTTCAACAGTAATAATTAGGAGCCCCCCCCCCCCCAAAAAAAAATAAAAAAAATAGGAAAACAAAAATAAAAGATCCTCTGAGAACAATGAATTAAATACAGCATGTGAGAATCAGAGGAAAACAGGTGGAAAGTTTTATCTGGACATAATCCAGCTTGTCTTGTCTGTCTACTAAATTCGCCACATGATGTACTATCTGTGCTGACTATAGCTGTGGCCTTCCTTTGCCGTGATTCCATAACACTCAGCCTACACCAGAAGCTGCTACCAGGGGCTGTGATCTGCTGGTTGCCTGCAGCCAAGCCTGTCCTCACTATCAGAGGCTCCAGTGAACACCAGAACCCAGTTGGATTCCACACCCTGGTGTACGTTTATCCCTCATGTACTGTACTGTTATAGTAATTCACGCCCACTTGAGAGTGCAGCACAGCCTCCTGTCAGATGCTGTCATTGCTCTTATGTCTGACCCTAATACTCCCTCCCTGTAGCCTAACCCTAAAACTCCCCTGCTTGCAGAGTAACTCTATAACTCCCATCACTGCAGCTTAACCCTAATACCCCCCTCCCTGTAGCCTAACCCAAAAAGTCCCTTCCTCGCAGCCTAACCCTAAAACTCCCTATAGATTCTTAATCACCTGTAGCGGTGCAATGGGTCTGTGGCGGACGGCATTTCTGAAGAATGAGTGAGTAAGTATGCTGATCGACATACTTACCCATCAAAATAGAGAGAGACGAAAATGAGCTTTCAGCTGTGTCTATTTCTGAAATAGGGTTTTCTCAGCAGCGACTCCCACGGCAGACTTATACAAGGGGGTGTTTTCCAAATGCTGGGATGAAAAAATGTCCACTATTGATAATCAGCAGTAGTGCTTCAGGACACATGTTGGAGGTGTTCCCCCACCTAGACCTTCCACGGAGAGGGTCTTACAAGGATCTTCGTTCCGCCAGGATACTTTGCTATAAGACGGCCGGCCGGAGAAGTCAGATTCAGACACACGAGTAGCTGGGTCTTCCAATGAGTTCTGATTTATTAGCTTAACATACAGATTTTTATAATGTCCTTGTCACATACACCAGTTTAAGGAATTTAATTAGCAAAAGAAAACAATAAAATAAGGTTTAACCGCAAGCTCGTCATATCGTTATCTTCATATGCCAAGGCCCGTTATGAGGCTCTGTTTTTGCAAAGTTTCTCTAAACGCTAAACGCTAAAAGCTTAGTCATAACATCAAAAATGTTTTGTTCACATAACCTTCTATTTGTTCTATATGCACAAAATAACTGAATTTCTTGCTGTACTAATTCAGAGAACAAAATGGATACAGACATACAAAATGGAGTACTAGTTATTTTACGAATAACTTTATTTCAACCCTTACACACATCTGAATACTTTAAAAATAAGAGAATGTAAGC
The DNA here is from genome assembly GCA_011038615.1 of Limnodynastes dumerilii. Lineage (NCBI taxonomy): Eukaryota > Metazoa > Chordata > Amphibia > Anura > Limnodynastidae > Limnodynastes > Limnodynastes dumerilii. The sequence continues at coordinate 99,560 of WWET01003316.1, read as the reverse complement.
AAAGGAGTTTCTTATTGTGATGCTCTAATTCATTGTCCTGTTCAGTCGGTTACGAAAATAATAGAACACAATGGAATAATTCCGATAGCGGGACAGGGCAGTAAGTGGAAATGCTTCCTCTAAGTGGCAGGGGGGGATGCAAATTGTCCAGAATGACTGGATTAATCCATTAGGTACAATCCTGAATTACACTGCATCCTCATTTTACATGGGCACAGTGAGTTAATATTAAGGTAGGGTTCTGCACTTCTTGCCTCCTAGCCCATACAAGAGTTAGGATGTTACGAGGATCCAGAATTCTGAAGGTCAGCAAATGATCCTCACTGACTGTGGCTGTTCTACATACGGGACCGGATCCAGACCCCTGCGTGCTTTCCGTGCGCGCGGGGGTCTGAAAGTACGCGAGACAGAGGGGAGTGCACAGCCCCTGTCACTCCCCTCTGTCGTGCGGGCTTTATGGCAGCTTACGCTGCCATAAGCCTGCCTTAAATGCGACGGGCGGATCAGCGGTCCGTACGACTGCTGATCCGGTACAGTGTGGGAGCCCCCTCCCACACTGTACACTTTACATGCTTCCCCCCCCCCCCCTTTTCCGGGCGAGGGGGAGC
>WWET01003315.1:163439-181603 GCA_011038615.1 Limnodynastes dumerilii | reverse complement strand
TCCTCCCCAGGCCCCCCCCACCGTTGTGACACATGACAGTTTGGGGTCTGGAGAGGATCTTCTGCAGAAATCTAGCTTTTATGACCCCCCTAATAAACTGATCCATTTACAACAGGGCCCTAACCTTATCACCTTGTTCTGCTCCACTACATTCGAGGTATTTCCCTGAATCACCAGAGCCTGGCCAAACAGAGGTCATGCTCTATACAGATATTTAATTTGTACACATAATATTTGATTATATCCTGACATCTTCCCTTCCTAAAATGGTGACAGGAGAACAAGTCACCTGCATGGCTGTTTATCCTGCTCAACTTACTCATTAGCATAGCCCCTTCTGGATAAACCATCCGCATTGGTGTGATCAGAACCCCTTTTGTGCTGTACAGTGAAAGTGTATTGCTGGAGGGCCAGACTCCACCTGAGCACTTACCATTGGTCCCAGCAACCAACTGAGGGGGTTGTGGCCTATGATCACTGTAAACTCTCTCTCATACAGGTATGGCTGCCTTTTCTGCAGTGCCTAGACAATGGCCAAACGCACACTCTCTACCCTGTCACGGGCCACTTCTTCGGGGAGCAACGTTAGGTTTATGTGCATAAAAGAGCATTCCTTCCCCCGGTCGTTTACCTGACTGAGCACATCTCTCAGTCCCCAGTTGAAGATACCTGTTAGAACCATGCATTTCCTTTACCATTAGAGGCCGGCCGCCTTGGATTTTGGGCCAGAGATGTAGAATTACCTGGAAAGGGCCTCAATACCCCAGAATCCAGTTTTGCTAATTCCTCTCCATAAGGAATGTCCTTTAGAGACCACTCGTTTGTATCAACATCTGATAATTCTACTAAGGGGTCTGCTTCCCATGTACTCTCTCTAGTATCGCTATCAGGGCTCCCTTTCTGTTTTGTCATGACATCCATCAGACTGCTCTGTCCCATACCCCATAGAAACTGCAGTGTCTCAAAGTCATGTATCCAATAGGCTATCACCGCATTGATACATGTACTCTGTAAGGGGGGTGCAAACTGGGAACCCTAACCCCTTAACACTCCCTTGGGGAACCCTACCCTTGAGACAGAGACGATCAGGACATTTGGATTAGTAGCCAGTCTTGTCCCCTCAGTCTCATGTAATACGGTGCCTCTCCTCCCTATATCCCATTTCTCCTGTCCCCAAAACACACTTATCTTTTCATTGTTTCCTGTCCCATGTAAGTAAGCTGGAGGAAGGGGGGCTTGAGGGAGACTTTCCATGTCACAGGGATATTCTGATAGCTGCAGGCTTCCCTCCCCCTCCCCAGGGGGTAATTATACAGACCTAGTTAGTACACACTCAGATAAATGGATCACCTCTCTTACTTCAGTGGGTACAGATGGGATACACAGGTCTGGAATAGTTTGGCATCTATCTACCCTTCCCTGTTTCCCATACATGGTGACTACCTCAGACACAGGGAAAGGCGGTCCAGCGAGACACATCTCAAGGACAAAAGCACACCCCTCTTCCCTGTCACGGACTAGGTTACCCAATACAAAATCTCTAGAACCCATAGCTTCTTGAACCAGCCCATCCCTTTCCAAAATCTCTTTGCCTGGGTTAAATGCAGATTGGGGCAGCTTGCCAATATCAACCTCAAACACAACTGAACCAATATTTCCTCTCTCCTGTTCCCCACACATCATGACTTGCTCAGATGTAGGGGAAGGTAATTTGCCTAAACCAGTGTCAGGGAAAATGGAACACACCTTTCGCTTATCACCTCCTAGATTACACAGTTCAGGACTACATGCGCCACCAGCATTACCACCCTCCTCCCCAGAATCAGCACCTTCGCTATGTGAGACAGGCTGTAAAATCCCTCCACCCAAGTCATCCTTACATAACACATTAGCATTAGTAGCACTACTGCTCCCAGCCTTTGGCAATGTATCCCAATTAGCTTGGTCACATAAATCACCCTGACATGACACACTACCATTATTAGCCATATTGTTCTCAGCCCTTGCCACGGGACCCGGCACCTGCAACAAAGCATGTTTAGATGGCAACATAGCAACATTAGCATAGTCATCAGTCACTTATTGCGAACACATTCGTCCCAAATCAGTCCCCAGCAATATATTGTCAGAGACACCCACTTCTCTTATCCCTTTACCACTATCCCACTCCAGGTATACTCGGGCCATCGGCACCGCCGGATGGATCCCTCCCACCCGTTTAATCGACACAGTCTTGCCTGGAATAATGTATGTGGACCCCACCAGCTCTGGACGCACCAGGGTAAGGTCAGCACCTGTATCCCTCAGACCCACAGTTACCTTGTCACCGACTGTGACTGTTTGCATATTGTCCATCTAGGTCGTCGGGGCACGGTTGACACACATTACAGCTGGTCCTGATCAGTTTGGCTGCGGCCCTTCTGCAGAGGTCGTAGATTGCATCCTCTCCTGACAGGTAACACTGATGTGCCCTGTCCGGTCGCAAATAAAACAGCGATGGGTATCCCCATATCCAGCTTTTGGCCCAGCCCTCCCAACGGTGGTGAAGAAACCGCAGGTATCGGTGCAGTGTTAAAGGTAGGTGCTCCTTCCGGCCTTCCTCCTCTCCAGGTACGCTCTGGCACGATACTTTTCCTCACTGGTACTGCACGGGTGACGGTGTACTTGTCTGCCAAGGTAGCTGCTTCTTGGGATGATGCAGGGTCCCGATCCAGAACCCAGTCTTTTACATTGTCGGGCATAAAGTGAAGAACTGCTCATAAATCACCAGATCTTTTAATTTGTCGAAGGTGTCCACTTTTAACCCCTTAATCCACTGATGAAATGAAGTAGACAACTGCCCCACCAGTCCGGTGTAAGTGTCAGAGGCATTGCGTTTTTGCTCCCTGAACTTTCGCCTGTGAGCTTCTGGGGTGATATTAAATAAGGCATTTTTAATAGCCTCATAGGGCCTGATCCTGCACTACGATGTAGCGCTGAGCGTGCTAACGCTCAGCGTTACATCGCTGACTCCCCCCTGGCACTTCCCCTGTGCGGGCGTATGGCCCCTTCCTTACGCCGGGTGAAGGCTACCCTAGCTTCGCCCGGCATAAGGAAGGAGCCATACGCTCACACAGGAGCGTATGGCCGCCTAGCCCGCCCTCCTAGCCTCATTTACTTACCTCCCCCCGCCCTCCAGGAGTAACGTGAGCGTTGGGACGCTGGAGGACGTCCCCTCCAGCGTCCCAAAGCCGCTACTATGGACGCCCGATCGTAGATCGGGCGTTTCCATAGTAACGCCGCTCAACATCTGCCCGGCGCATGCGCATTAGAGCTACGCCCGCCGTACTAGCGACGGCGGCCGTAGCTCAGGATCAGGCCCATAATCTCTGTCTAGTTCAACGGGTAGGTCTGCAAAGGCATCCAGTGCTTTACCTCTCAGACCAGGGGTTAAATATTGTGCCCGCTGGCTTTGGGGCAGTCCATACTGCCTGCAGGTTTTTTCAAACGCACGTAGAAAAGAGTCCAGATCCTTATCAGGCCCCGTTGCGTACAGGCAGCGCTGTCCCTCTCACCTGTTTGCAGCGTTCCCTGCAGCTCCAGCTCTCTCTCTCTTCTTTCGGTCCGTGGAGCTGGCTGTGTGCGTCCCGCGCGGCTGGTTGCTAGGGACGCTTTTTCTGTCTCTCCGTCGGACTGCCATCTGGCCGTATCCAGGCAACCAGGACACCAGCCTTTCTCCTGCATTCGCGCGCGCGCTCGCCGCTCGCTCTCTATTGGCTGCCAATACCTTATAGCTCTCCTTCTCCCTGCCATGCGCGCCGGTTATAGCTTCTGCTTGTCGGATCTGTGACCTGCTACTTTTCCTTGTGTGCCTAGTGTTAGCCCTGTGCTTTCCTAGTGAACTGACCGTAGTCTGCCCTCCTTTCCTGCCTTGTACCTTTCCTCATTTACCTACTGTCTGCCTCCATCTTTGGGACTATCCCCTTCAATTTGTACTTACCCACCTGTAACCCTATACTTACCTGGCTGAGTGTGTTTGTGTTCTCTCCGGAGAACTTCTGTAAGTTTGCTGTGTGTAAGCCCTAGTTTGTCTTGTCCGTTTTGTGACCCGCTATAGTCCTTAGTGTGCTGTTTCTCATTACTTGTTGTTAGTCTGCTGAGTACCTTCTGATCAATTCTGCTCCCGCTTATATTTGTTTGTCCGTTACTATTAGTTCACCGTAGGGTGTTTCTTGTTCTCTTCTCTCTCTTTGGGCCCGTGATTCAACGTTGTGCGACCACACCTTTAGGGGGCGCTCAAGTCCATCCCCACCATCAGGGGCTCTGGTGAAAACCACCTGAAGGTAAGATTCCGCCCTCCGGTAGCTGGCCCACTCACTCATCCCATTTTCCTGGTGATAACCTCGGTACTAACCAGGTAAACCCAGGGTATCACTCTAACTTCCTTACGGACCACTCCGGTACTCACCAGGTAATTCCGGAGTGTCCTATCATTATAACCGGCCCTAAAGAAATAATTTTGAGAACAGTGTTTCTTCGACTCCCTGTCCTCCAGTGCCTCCCCTTCGTGTTCAAGCACAATATGGATCCCGCAGCCTCGGAAGCAATTAAAGTCCTAATTACTCAGGTCTCTCATTTAGGACAAATGATCCAGAATTTGACCACTAAGGTTGAAACTCAGGATCAGGCCATTGTCGCACTCCATGCCCAGCCAGTTCAGGCAGAACCTCCTGCACCAGTACAGGACGTCAAGATGCCTCTTCCAGACCGATTTTCTGGTAACCGTTCTGCTTACCGTCTTTTCAAGAATAGTTGTCAGCTATACTTTCAATTGAGACCCACTGCTTCAGGCTCTGAATTTCAGAGTTGGATTAATTATCTCTCTACTTCAAGGGGAACCTCAATCTTGGACATTCTCACTAGGACCGGATCACCCTGCTCGTCAATCTGTAAACAACGTCTTTGCTTCTATGTATGCTATTTACGATGACCCGGACCAAGAGGCATCTGCAAAGGCCAAGATTCGCTCAATTTGGCAAGGAAGAAGGTCTGTGGAGGAATTCGCCGGAGAGTTTCGTACCTGGGCTACTGTATGTCAGTGGAATGACCCAACCCTACGTTCCCAGTTTCGTCTTGGATTGGCTGAGTACATTAAAGATTCCTTGGTGCAATACCGAACTCCTGAGTCCTTGGAAGACCTTATGAAATTGTCAATCAAGATTGACCGGAGGTTTAAGGAAAGAAAGGTAGAAAGGAGTCTCGCCTTCCCCCCTGCTTCTACTTCTCCACCTCAAGTCTTTTCTACGCTGGAAGAAGAGCCGATGCAAATTGGTTCTTACCGGCTTTCAAGACAGGAGAAGGACCGCCGTCGCTCGCTGGGTCTTTGCTTGTATTGTGGGGGAAGGCCCACATGGCTGATAATTGTCCTAAGAAGGTTAAGCAGTCGGGAAACGACCAATCCAGATGAATAGTGAGGGGATTCATCTGGATGCTAGTCTCATCTCCTCTACCAATTCACTATTACTTCCCGTCCTTCTTAAGTTTAACAGTCTAAGAAAGTTCAAGCATTCATTGATAGTGGTGCCGCTGAAAACTTTTTGGACTCCAATTCTGCAAGCAAATGGGGAATCAGTATCGAACCCCTTTCTACTCCTATTACTACCTGTGGTCTGAACGCTCAACCACTTCCTGACGATCAAATTTCTTTCATTACGGAACCTCTTCAGCTCATGGTGGTAGCCTGTCATTCTGAAATTATTCCGTTTTTTATCATCTCATCACCCGCTGCTGAAATTTTACTGGGTCACCCTTGGCTGTCTAAACACAACCCTGAAATTGATTGGCAGAACAGCGAAATTAATCGCTGGAGAGATTCTTGCGATATCTGTCTCCTAACCCCAGTAGGTACTATTTATTCTAAAGCCCTGTCTCTTCCACCCCAATATTTTGACTTTGCTGATGTCTTTTGATCTTTGAAAAAGAACCCCGGAGGGTTCGAAACGCGTAAGTGGAGCCTTCTCATCAGCCGACACCGAGGACCTAACCACCGGACATTGCTACGATCACCTGAGGGGGTGGAAACCCAGGCCATTCCTACAGGAATCTGAAGATACCATCTTAAAGATCTGGACTTTGTCTGGTACGCAGGAAATTTTTGTAGTGTTGGAGCTGATACTTTTTTAATTCATTACTTGACATTTTATTGATGGTTTTAAGTGATGGGTGTTAGAAATAAATAAATTTATATGAAACGTATTGCACCATGTTTCTTTTTTAATCCTATCTTGCATGTCCGAGAGATACAAGAACAGCAAGAAGATTGAATACATCATATACTTTTGTAGCAGTTCGCTGCCTGCACAGAAACTGCTAAAAAGTGACTTGAGTTTTAAAACTTACTGCAAAAGGTTTTTTAACCCATTGTTGCATACCATACTTTTCATTGTCTTATGCATATTTATATTTTAATTTTTAAATATCTGTCATTCATTTTATAGTTTGATAATTTTACAGTTAATAATCAGATATTGGATACTGTGCAATAATGCAGGGGATCACACCTTGATTTATAGATTCAGTGTCACATAAGTATAGAGCGCAGAAAGGTGACAGGAAAATTTCTTTTCAAATAATACTGATTTAACAGCCATCCAAAGATTTTTGGGATTTGCCAATTATTACAGACGATTTGTCTGGAAATTTTCAGTGCTCATTACCCCCATCTGGTGCTGACACTGTCAACTGGTCAAGCAAGACTAAGAAATCCTTCAGTGACCTCAAGATTGTTTTCATCACAGCCCCTGTTCTCCGTCATCCCAATCCTGAATTACCTATTATTGTGGAGGTGGATGCTTCTGATGTGGGTGCTGGAGCTGTTCTGTCTCAACTCAATTCTGAGGACAATCGTTTGTATCCGTGTGCTTACATGTCTAAAAAATTTTCCCCCGCTGGAAGAAATTATGATGTCGGCAATTGTAAACTTCTGGCCATCAAGTTAGCTTTTGAGAAATGGAGGCACTGGCTGGAGGGAGCCAATCACAGTATCACTGTCCTTACTGACCACAAGAACTTGGCTTTCATCGAATCAGCTAAAAGATTTAATCCTCGTCAAGCCCGCTGGGCTTTATTTTTCACCAGATTTTCGTTCTCGATTACTTATCGTCCAGGTTCTCTCAATCAGCGGGAAGATGCCCTCTCCCGCTCTTTCCAGGCTGAGGGTCAGTCTTCCAGTCAACCTCTTCCCATCATTCCTTCTTCAACCATCATTGCCGGTGTCACACAAGATCTTCGCGATCAACTCATGAGGGTGCAACATCTCAGTCCTAGTTCCAAACCACCTAACCGGTTATTTGTACCACCTTCGCTCAAGCAAGCTGTTCTTCTGGAATGTCACTTGTCTAGATCTGCAGGGCATTTTGGTATCCGAAGAACGCTTTTGTTACTTTGCAGATCTGTGTGGTGGCCTCTCATGTCCAAGGACGTGGAAGATTTTGTGAATTCTTGTTCTGTCTGTGCACAGAACAAATCCCCCAGATGTTCTCAGGTTGGCCCTCTCCACCCTTTGTCGATTCCTACTCGTCCTTGGACTCACATTTCCATGGATTTTATCACAGACCTTCCTAAATCCCTCAACTGCACCACCATCTGGGTGGTTAATGACAGATTTTCTAAGATGCTCATTTTGTTCCTCTTCCTGGCTTACCTTCTGCTAAGGAATTAGCGGAGTGTTTTCTTAAGGAAATTTTTAGACTGCGTGGCCTACCTTTGGAAATCGTGTCTGATCGTGGATCTCAATTTGTGACCAGATTCTGGAGGGCGTTCTGCAGTCTGTTACAAATCAAGCTCAACTTCTCTTCTGGCTATAACCCCCAATCTAACGGTAAAACAGAAAGAGTTAATCAGGCGCTGGAACAGTACCTCAGATCTTTCTCCTCCTCCTCCCAAAGGGATTGGGCCAATAATTTACCATTTGCAGAATTTGCTTACATCAACTCTACCCATTCTTCCACCAAGGTATCTCCATTCTTCTGTTCCACAGGATTCCATCCTCATGCCACTTCGTTATTTTCTCCTGAACATTCTTCAGATCCCAACATGGTACTCTCTGTCAATCGTTTCAAGTATATTTGGAAGAAGATCAAGAAGGCTTTAATCAAGGCATCACTTGACTCCAAGACCAGGTCGGATAGACGTCGGTCTCATTGGGCCTGATCCAGACCTACGCTCGCAAGCGATCATACGCTGGTCGTAAGCGTAAATTCGGCATCAAAAACGCACTGCGCATGTGCAGAGTGACAACTTCCGGTCGTACCAAAGACCTTTTCGTAGCAGCGATTCAGGCGTCCGTATTGTTTGCGTATTTTCCGACGACAGGGCGTGTTTCTATTACGAAGTTAGTACGGACGCTGAAGTTAGTAAATGTAGGTGGGGGGAGCCATTTAAATTGTACAGTATGGACGTGCTTAGCCCGGTACGATCAGCGCGTCGCTACGAAAATTCGTACTGACGCCGGGAAAAGTTAAGGTAGGGTTCAGCCGGCGTACGGAGGTAAAGTTAAGGGGAGTGTCATGGGAGTAAAAGTTTTTACGCTGAAGCGGTAATACGCTCTGCTCTCATGCGTAGGTCTGGATCAGGCCCATTGTAACTTCAAGATCGGATATAGAGTCTGGCTTTCTACCAAGAACATCCGTCTTCGGCAGACTTCTTGTAAACTTGGACCCCGTTTCATTGGTCCATTCCGCATTATTAAGAAGATTAATCCAGTGGCATTTCGTCTAAAATTACCTGCATCCATGCACATCCCTAGTACTTTTCACGCTTCTCTCCTCAAGCCTTTCAACATGTCCAACAAATTCCCTCTCAGGACCTGTCCCAGACCTGCTCCTGTTGTGGTAGATGGCAATGAAGAGTTCGTTGTGGAGAACATTTTGGATTCCAAAAAAGTAAGTGGGAAATTATTCTATCTGGTGCATTGGCAAGGATATGGCCCAGAGGAGCGTGAATATGTAGATCTACATGCCGACAGATTAGTTAAGGAATTCCATACCAAATTCCCTAGGAAACCTGCGTTTAGGGGTTCCTTAACCCCTCATCAAGGGGGGGTAATGTCAGGCCCCGTTGCGTACAGGCAGCACTGTCCCTCTCACCTGTTTGCTGCGTTCCCTGCAGCTCCAGCTCTCTCTCTTCCTTCGGTCCGTGGAGCTGGCTGCGTGCGTCTCTCCTCCCTCTGGCGTCCCGCGCAGCTGGTTGCTAGGGACGCTTTTTCTGTCTCTTCATCGGGCTGGCCTCTGGCCGTATCCAGGCAACCAGGATGCCAGCCTATCTCCTGCATTCGCGCGCTCGCCGCTTGCTCTCTATTGGCTCCCAATACCTTATAGCTCTCCTTCTCCATGCCATGCGCGCCAGTTATAGCTTCTGCTTGTCGGATCTGTGACCTGCTACTTTTCCTTGTGTGCCTAGTGTTAGCCCTGTGCTTTCCTAGTGAACTGACCATAGTCTGCCCTCCTTTCCTGCCTTGTACCATTCCTAATTTACCTACTGTTTGCCTCCATCTTTGGGACTACCCCCTCCAGTTTGTACTTACCCACCTGTAACGCTATACTTACCTGGCTGAGTGTGTTTGTGTTCTCCCTGAAGAACTTCTGTAAGTTTGCTGTGTGTAAGCCCTAGTTTGTCTTGTCCGTTTTGTGACCCGCTATAGTCCTTAGTGCGCTGTTTCTCGTTACTTGTTTGTCTGCTCAGTACCTTCTGATCAATTCTGCTCCCGCTTTTATTTGTTTGTCCGTTACTATTAGTTCACTGTAGGGTGTTTCTTGTTCTCTTCTCGCTCTTTGGGCCCGTGGTTCAACGTTGTGCGACCACACCTTCAGGGGGCGCTCAAGTCCATCCCCACCATCAGGGGCTCTGGTGAAAACCACCTGAAGGCAAGATTCCGACCTCCGGTAGCCGGCCCACTCACTCATCCCATTTTCCTGGTGATCACCTCGGTACTAACCAGGTAAACCCGGGGTATCACTCTAACTTCCTTACGGACCACTCCGGTACTCGCCAGGTAATTGTGGAGTGTCCTAACATCTTTATCCAGAATAGGGAACTGGTCCATACGGGGTTTGCAAACACCAGTCTCCCGGTTGTCTGGCTGGTGCTGGAGTTTTATAAGCTCCAGCTAGTACCTTCTTTCTGCCTTTCACTCAGCCGCTTCTCGCTCCGCTTGTCGTTCTGCGGCTTCTCTATCCATGGCGGCTTGCCTTTCTGCCCGCTCTAGTCTTTCTACCCGCTCTGCAGCTTCTCTCTCCTGAAACTGTTGGATGAGCTGCAGTTTGATTGCAATGTCCGCTGGCCCCAAAAAGATCTTCTGCAGAAATCTTTTATGACCCCCCTAATAAACTGATCCATTTATAACAGGGCCCTATCCTGACCACCTTGTTCTGCTCCACTACATTCAAGGTATTTCCCTGAATCACCAGACCCTGGCCAAACAGAGGTCATGCTATATACAGATATTTAATTTGTACACATAATATTTGATTATATCCTGACAGTGCCAGAATCATTTTAAGATTTTTTAAGATTCCTTGCCTTTCTAAAGACTATTTTTGGTTTTTCAGGGAATATTTGGTCAACACATTGTCTGACTTCATGATGGAATTCATGATGGAATTCTTAATTAATTTCTCTGCACAGTTATATTGTGTAATAAATAAAAATGGTGTATCTTTTTGGTCCTTGTTTTTATATTTTAAAAGGGATTGTCTCTCCACCCCGTCAGTCTTTGTCTTAGCTCCTTCTATTAGAGACTCAGGATAACTCCTTTTTCTAAATCTTTCCGCATACATCTCTAATTGCTCATTACATGTCGAGACTAAACTACAATTTCTCTTGATTGTACAAAACTGTGAAAAGGGGATATTATTTTTCCACTGCTTAAGATGACCACTAGAATAATTAGATAACTATTTTTGTCTACAGACTTTATAAAATTCTTAGTTAAAATCTTCCCATTTTCGGACTTCTGGTGGGCGGCACATCCAGTATGGCCGCATTTTAACAACGCTCCAGCACCAGCAATAAAATCTACGGTCATCCCCTGATCTTCGCTATCCATCATCTTTCAAAGGGGTCAAAACACTGGCACAGAAAGTGCCTGTGTATCGGGAGCAGGACGGAGCACTTTATTCACTCCCTGAAATCCGGCCAGTAAACAAGGCCTATCCTCGCCGGCCCAGTGCCGCACCGCAAGACCGCGAACCGGCACGATAACAGAAAGGGCAATTAAAAACAACATCCAGAGCCTGGGGGAGGTGAGTAGCCGAGTCACCCACCTGAGGGAGAGACATCAGGAGAGCCGCTGCAGAGGTCGGGGGAGCTGCCTGGTTTGCCTGTCTCCTAGGCAGCTGAATGTCATCAGCTAGAGAGGTGGTAAGGGGGAGATAACGCTGTGAAGCGCTGACAAGACGGCTGCAGAGTGAGAGCCGATCCTCTCAACAACACAGAATATTTATTGCATCAGACTGCCAGTTTCAACTGAGAAGTGCCCAAAGCAGCTGTGTTTACTCTATAGATAGGGTTCAGACTACCTTTAACCCCTTACTGTGTGGACCCTCCTCCAGTGTTCTCTGCATATTATAGCCCTTAGGTCTTCACACCACAGAAGCTTCATAGGCTTGGCTTTCCACTCCTGAGTGACAACCCCCCCCCCCCCCCCCCCTGAGTGACAACCTCTCACCTCCAGCTAATCAGCTAGCCTGCTGTTTTTAGTCCTGATAAGGGTGAATGTTTGACTGCTCTTCCTCAGATAAAGTTTAAAGTTATCACTACTGCATTGACTACACAAACTGAATTTTAGCACCTTAGGCTACCAGTGAGTGACTGATGTGATCTGGGAAGAGACAAAAATTTGAATATAACTACATTTGAGTGGCTGAAGCTTCCCTGATTTAGCACCAAACCCTACACCAACAGACAACAAATCATAACTGCTGTGTGCCATTGGAAATCTGCAAGTAGTTGCTTAGCAAAATTTGCTCTGCCTGGTCAATATTATAACAGAAGCTGTTCCTAAGTCTATTTGCTACCCATTACTATGGATAAATATATGGAAAAACCAAAACGCCATCTACTTGGAGAACCGACACCGAAAGCAAAACACAAAGAGCAGGCCAGATCACCGCCCATTTCACCAGGTGAAGACACGGCTTATGTTCATTTGGATGAGCCCGGCTTTAGCGAACAGGCAGTTAAGAGGGCACAGGAAATAACTGAACTTATTTCTCCATTGTTTGATAAAAAGTTAGCTCCTATAAAAGAAGCACTTGACTCCGCTATTGCTCAACTGTCAAACCACACGCAACGTATTTCTGAGGCAGAGGAAAGGATCTCCATTATTGAAGATGACCGAAACGGAATGCAGGAGCTACTTAAGTCCAATGATACTACTATTAAGGCCCTTCAAGATAAATTGGAGGATCTTGAAAATAGAAACCAGCAAAACAATCTAAGGATAATTGGCTTGCCAGAAGCTGTAAAACCAAAAGTCCTATTACAATTTGCTACAACTTGGTTGGCGATGGAGCTGGGTCTAGATATCGCCACTTACCCTATTGTTATTAAACGAATCCATAGGATTGGCCCAGAACACCAATCTACTCGACACCGCCCCATGCCAGTTATTATGAAAATCTTGAATTTTGCTGACAAAGTATGGATCCTGGAGGCTTATCGCAAGAAATCTGATTTGCAATACCAAGGTGAATGTCTGCTGCTATTCCAGGATTATTCAGCACAAGTTGCCGCAAAAAGAAAAGAGTTCTCTCCTATCTGCAAAGATCTGTTCTCCAAGGGTGTCCATTTTGCCCTACTTTATCCGGCCAAGTTGCGAATCATCTACAATGCTAAACCCTACTTTTATGTCACTGCAGTATGTAATTTCCTCCAATCCTACCAATGGTTCTCACCACAAGCGGAAGATGTCGACGATGGAGAATAAAGTAACACTACTCTACTAATGACTTATTAATCTATACTTGCCTACCGATGTTCGTGGTTTATATGTTATATTTGTTGCTTAGGATAAAAATTAGTTTGTTTAGAAATTCATGTAGGGACCCAATTTACCCTCTTGCGAGATATATACACTATGTCATTGACTTACGTTTCTTATCACCATTTTGATGTTTAATTTTAGGAATTAGAGTTAAGATAAAAATAAAAAATACAGAAGTTCATGTTCAAAATAGGGACACATTTTACACTACTGAAAGGACAATCTCTGTGTGGGAAACACTAGCACAGACACACAATCTACTCCCAAGGCCTAATAGCCGGGCTAGGTCGGGTAGAACATGCAGTTATACTGATCTTTTCTGTAACATGCTTGGGAGGGGTGATGGGTGACTCTATACAAGCTGGTGCACTGGGAACAACAGTTACACCTACACACACGTGACGTGAGCTGGCCTTTACCCTGCTGAAGCGGAAAAAGATTCTACACTTAAAACGCTTTCAAACAGATATAGTGTTACCGCAAGAATCTCATTGGCTCAAAGGTGATCCAAATTCTTTGAAAGACACCTGGTTGCGGGAATATAAGACAGCAGATTACATCTCAAAAAAACGGAGGGTGGTAACTTTATTTGGGAAAAATATTAATTATACTATACATGATACAAAAGTGGACAGTGAGGGTAGATACTTATTTATTAAAGCTACAGTGGAAAAAGAAATATTTACAATTGTTAATGTTTACGCTCCAAATGGTCCTAACCAGATATTTTTTGCTGACTTGTATAGCCAGTTGCAAGATTGGGTGGAAGGATACATCATAATGGGCGGTGATTTCAACGCAGTCTCCAACCCCACTCTGGACAGATCAGCTCAAACAGGTAGGGAGTGTCTCAGTGCACCACCACCCATAGTCCTACTCACTGATTCACTGGACTTAGCTGATCCCTGGAGGTTCCATCACCCGATTGATAGAAATTATACATTCTATTCGCACCCTCATAATGGGCCTGATCCAGCGCTACGACCGCAAGCGAGCGTACGACGAGCGTATGCGAAAATTCGGGAAAAAATTCGCAACGCGCATGCCCAGTATGACAGCTTCCGGTCGCCCGAGCGTCATGAGCGAATAGCGGGCGTATTGTGAGTGTATTTTTCGCTCGCGGGGCGTTCGTTCTTTACGATGGTCGGCTGGGCGCCCGTTTTACTACAGGGAGGCGGGGATAGCCATTTAAATTGTACAGTATGGGCGTGCTAAGGCCGTACGCTCAGCGTATTTTCTGCGAATTTTCGTACGGACGACGGTCGTACCCAGTGTAGGGTATAGGCATCGTATGCAGGTACTTTACTATGGGAGTGTTAGGGGCGTGTATGGTTTTTCGCACGGTCGAACGTACGCATTCGCCCGTCGTGCGAATTTTCGTAGCGCTGGATCAGGCCCAATGTGTCAACCAACATTACTACATAAAGTATCAAAATCCAAAATTGAGAATATTGTGATCTCTGATCATGCCCCAATTTGGTTCCATTTAAAAATGATCGTTCCTGTTCATTCCTCTCAGAACTGGAGATTCTCATCTTATCTAAAAGATTCTGATACCTTTAAATCTCAACTAGAATATAATTTTTTTAACTAGAACACTTGGAAGATATCAATTTATTTTGGGAGGCCTCAAAACCTGTGTTGCGAGGTCATATTATAGCATTTGTAACGCAGCATCGTAAAAATCTGACTCAATGTCTCCATGCCTTGAATACTGAGCTCAAAAGGGCCTACACAGAACTTCAACTTAATGGCACCGAACTGAATAGAGTAAGGTACAAAGAAGCTAAGTCATTATATGACACCCTATGTGCGGAAAAAGCCCAAATCTCATTAGACCACCAAAAAAATTTATATTTTAGATGGGGTAATAAATTTGGCAGATTATTAGCAAACGTAGTTAAAGCAAACACTACCACAAAACGTATAACTTCTATCTTAAATCCTGAACCCCCAAAAGATTTCTAATGCCTTTCTAGACTACTATACACAATTATACGATCACGCCCCAGATAACTTTCATCAAGGGGTAAAATTTCTAAAAGAGGCAGTGCTTCGTAAATTAACTGAAACAGAAAGAGAGTTGTTGTCAGCACCTATATCAGATACGGAGGTGAAGAAGATAATTTCTACCCTGCCCAACCATAAAGCACCTGGTCCTGACTTTTTATCGGCGGAATATAACAAAATTTTGTCCAATCATTTAGTACCCCATTTAGTCTCATTATTTAATTCTTGCAGGGAAATACTGCACCAAAAGATTTTAACACTGCCAGAATCATAGTACTCCCTAGGGCGAATAAAGATCTGAAATTAGTCCAATCATACCGACCTATTTCATTATTAAATCAGGACTTAAAAATTTTCACTAAATTGATATCCCTTAGGCTACAGAGCATACTCACAACTTTACTGCATCCGGCACAGAAAGGATGTATTAAAGGACGGCACTAATACATAAGACAACTAATTGCTGCCATGGTCCATACACACCTTTAGAAAGAGAAAGAAGATGCATTCGACCGTATCTCGTGGGCACATTTAGTGAGAACAATTAAATTTTAGCACTTTGGACCAATATTTCTAAATATTTTCAGAGCTATATATGATCAGCCCAAAGCCTACTTAACCATTAACAATTTAAATACACAGTCCTTTCTCTTAAGGTGAGGTACACGACAGGGATGCCCCCTGTCTCCTCTCCTTTTCAACATTACTTTAGATCCTCTTTTGAGGCACTTGCAAAATTTTAAGGACTGGAAAGGTATACAAGTAGGCAACTGAAATAAAATTAGCTGTATTCGCAGATGACATTCTTCTCTATTTACATAATCCTAAAACAGCCATTCCCCATATCCTAAAAAAAACTAGATGATTAAAAGGTGGTTTCAGGGTTTACGGCGAACCTTAACAAAACTGAAGCAATGGCATTTTACCAGGAGGGACGACAAGGTTGGCAGAACACATTTCCATTCAAGTGGACAAGAAATACACTTAAATACCTTGGACTTAATATTCCTAGTCACCCATCACAAATTTATGCTGAAAACATTCCGTCTATTATAAACAAAACAACGACAACACTGCAGTCTTGGTAACATCTACCTCTATCCTTTCTAGGCAGGTGCTATCTACTCAAGATGATTAGTTTTCCTAAGATACTTTATTTTATTCAGATGCTACCATTCCTCTTCACAAAACGAGACTTACAATCTCTTGATCGTAGCTTTCATAAATTTATATGGGCAGGAAAATGACCTAGGACATCACTAGTGAAACTCCAACAATCCCCAGAAATGGGAGGAATCAATTTCCCATGTGTCAAAGATTACAATATGGCAGCACTTTACCAATATGCCATGGATTGGATTCAAAATAATAATATTTACACTAATATATCTATAGAACAAGCTTTTTATTGGCCCTGTTACATGCTCATCCTACGGAGTTATCAGAGGATGTTAGAGGAAATCCTTTGATATATCCTACTTACAAGGCATGGAGACAAATAAGAAAACGGTTTAAGGTATCATCACGATACTCTCCATTTCTCGCACTCATAAAAAACCCAAATTTCTAGCAAGGCAATGCCTTGCCTATTTTCCAACTATGGGAATCTAAAGGATTGCGACTTGTTACACATTTTTATAGTGCAACATCTAATACTATTTATACTTATAGCCAGTTAAAAGAAAAATTTCCCGATATGTTGATTTTCTTGGTTTGCCAACCTCCAGGTGTCGAGCTATATTAACAGTGTGATGGCCTACATTACTTCCTTGGAGGGACTGTTTGAGCTTGATGGTGTGTAGCGATGTTCCCTCCCTGATGGACTATCTACATCTGTAATATACTCACACATTCGTTATAGAATGAACCCAGAGACTATAAGAGAAGGCA
This sequence comes from Limnodynastes dumerilii, assembly GCA_011038615.1. Classification (NCBI taxonomy): domain Eukaryota; kingdom Metazoa; phylum Chordata; class Amphibia; order Anura; family Limnodynastidae; genus Limnodynastes; species Limnodynastes dumerilii. The sequence goes on along the minus strand of WWET01003315.1, from coordinate 164,682 downwards.
TGGGGAAATGGATAAGTTATTTCCCACATTTACAACTTTCAAAGATCTTAAAGGCACATAGCAAAATGAATAAAATGTTGGTATTTAGCTCATATAGAGAGATGAATTTTAAGATCCTCCACAGGGCATGTCTTACACCGAAGTTACGGTATATCATTGATAGGTCTGATGATACCAATTGCTACAAATGTAATACACCAGAAGCAGAGTTGGTACATTGTTTATGGGATTGTCCCCTTTTGAAAGAATACATCAAAAGTATGTTGGAAATATCATTCACAATAGCATGTGATTGGGTCTTTTGGAATATTCATGTCCCGGCTATGGCTCAGATGCTTACACCAGGGGGAAAAAAAATACTATTAATGATAGCATCTGCTTCCAAAAAGGCAATACTCTCACAATGGGTGGAGACAACACCTCCTCGCTTGGGTAGGGTTAACAGTAGGTTAGCTTTTCTGTTCCAGATGGACTAGATTGAGACGTGTTATAAAAAAGAAGACCGAGCAGAATATTTTTTTTGATACCTGGTTGCCATACATACGCACATTGCCTAGTCATAATAGGGAAATGGTTCGTAAGTGTTTTCAACTTACCTCTTGGTACAATCAAGCTTTACTGTTAGGACCCGCCCCTTTTTAAGCTCATATGTAAATGCCTGCTGTCTTAGAAACCATACATATTTTGTTGATATCATATGTTGTTGATCCAGTGTAACTGTGCATAACTGTTATCTATGAAGCCTATATAACTTCATGCCTCTCACCCCTCAAATTTGTCCATGTAGTCGTAGGTGTGTCTGGAACTTATGTACTAATATTATTGTATCTGTTCTGAACTTCTAATAAGTAGGAGTGAAAGCCAATAAGCTTGAGGGAGTTTAAACTCCTTGGTTGTGCAGCATGGGGGCACAACCTAACCCTGCTCCGGACTGCTGGGAGGAGCCCCCTCCTCCCTAGCAGTCTATAAAAGGGGACTTTCCTAAGGGGAAGTCCTCTTTTTCTACTGGAAATTTCTGGAGTCAGGACAAAGGACAGGCTGAGTATTTCTCTTACCTCTGTCGTTTTTCCTTCCTTCTTGTTCCTTTCCTGCTTTCCTCTCTTTCTGTTTTTCCTTTTCTGCTTCTATATAAAAAATAAACTAAAATAAAAATAAAATTACTGTTGATTATACCACCATTGTAAAGCACTATCCCTGTCAAACCCCCCCCCTTCAGTCACTTGTCCCTCGATCCCCATCCACC
>WWET01003315.1:117637-148134 GCA_011038615.1 Limnodynastes dumerilii | reverse complement strand
AGCACGCCCATACTGTACAATTTAAATGGCTATCCCCGCCTCTGTGTAGTAACTCCAGCGTCCTGACTATCGTTGTAAAAAACGCACGCCCCTGAAAAATACGCTGAAAATTCGCTCGCTGTACGCTTATGTCCTTCGGTCGACCGGAAGTTGTCATACTGCACATGCGTAGTGCGTTTTTTTTCACGAATTTTCGCTTACGATGAGCGTACGCTCGCTTGCGGTCGTAGCTCTGGATCAGGCCCCATGTGTCCACAGTCAGAGAGGGAGAGACAGCCAGGCAGCGCTAGGGGATATTTGGAGGGGAGGGGGGGGGCTAGTGACATGATGGTGGACATAATTATAAGGGGCAGATATGGATGGCTGGACATAATAAGGGGCAGATATAGATGGCAGGACAGAATTATAGGGGCATATATGGATGGCTGGATAAAATTATAAGGGGCAAATATAGATGACTGGACAGAATTATAAAGGACATATATGCATGGCTGGACATACTAATAAGGGGCATACATGTATGGCTGGACATAAATATAAGGGGCATACATGAATAACTGGAAATAATTATAAGGGGCATACACGGATGGCTGGACATAATAATAAAGGACAGATATAGATGGCTGGACTTGATAATAAAGGGCAGATATGGATGGCTGGACAAATAATAAAGGGGCTGATATATACTCGGGGCATACATTTACTAAAGGGATAGACATGGAGGCTGGACAAATAATAAAGGGTCTGACATAATAGGGGCCGACATGGAGTCTGGACAAATAATAAAAGGGCAGGCATATGGATATCTGGAGAAATAATACGGGGCAGACATATGGATGGTTGAATTAATAAAAGGGGCAGACACTTGACCCGTCCTTTGGGTGGTGCAAGACTCGCACACTTCCCCAGACATGCCCACTGCCACATTATTTGGTCCCTCTTTCTAATTCTCAAATGTTGGGAGGTATGGCTTGTCTGGGAGCAGCAGCTGAGGGGGGAGTTGTTCCACAGCAACTATTTTGGAGGCTTTAAGGGGTGTCTCCTGAGGTAAGTTTGGCTTTCAATTTAAAAACATATATATATGACCAAACATTGGGACTCTCATTGTTAGAGTTAGGAACATCATAAGCAAAAAGGCCTTGGCGGTGGTTGGTGGCTCATTATGTATTTTCAAATATGTATAACAGTCATTTCTTTGTTTTATTTTACAGATAGAATGGTATAGTCTGTTACTGGGTAATTGCAGTGTTGCTGGGGCATTTCCTTTCCTGTGTTTATGTTGCTAGCAGATTACCCCTGTGCCTTTCATGCACTTGTTTGCATTTACCTATAAAATGATTTGAGTAACTTCCATTTTATGCAGATACGCGTGGAACTACACTTATCTGTCCACTCGGCAGTCCTGGCCCCGAATTCAAAATGCTACCTTATCGTGCCATGCGTATTAACCCTCATATGTAGGGAAAGAATGCACAGTGATTGACCAGCCCTCCTTCCATACCTAATCTACATGCCTCACCCCACCCACTTCTCCTAACTTTCCGCTGCAGTGGCACGCCTCCTCTTTATTAAGAAACTATGTGTGGTCTTTAAAGTGTGGTATGTAGACAAGATAAAAGATATGCATGCGTAGTAGGTTAAAACTTAAAAATATGCACTTAAGAAGATGCAGCTATTTAGTTGTGAATCCAACCCTATTTTTATTTATAAATCATACTTGTTATATAAAAAGAGAATGATAATTTTAATCACTTGTAAAATAGGGATAGAAAACATCATGTATAAGAAAGTAAAAAAAATAGAGACATAACATAAGAGTGCAGTAGAGGAATAAAATTTTTCAGTTTTCAGCTTTATCTTAGAGCTTCATATTGTAATAATAAAAAGGTGTGAAAAGGAAACTTTGTGGGCGTTCCTTAAATTTGACCAATGGTGAATGTTTTCTCATGCTCATAATGAGAATGCTTTATATGATTTCTCAGACACAAAATGGCTAGGGCACCTAACTTCACCATGTGGGAGATCCCCTGTCTGGTTGAGATTATGGATCGCCTTCAACCAGGTGTACAGCATTCCAATGCTGCTAGAAGACAAGCATATTTGAGGACCTTGCGCCTTGTATATGTTAGGACGGGGAAGCTGCGTCGGATTGTCCAGCTACGGCGCTGGTGGTCCGATCTACGACAACACTAGCCGCAACTACTGATCCTACGGATTGCAAGTTAGTAGAATTATGTATGCACTATGGCATACATGTGACATGATTTATAAACACATTACGCATGCTTATTGTGTAAGATTACTGTTATGCTGCAGATGTCAAGAAAATGTATCTCGGCCTATTATTATGGATGTGCATATATATATATATATATATATATATATATATATATATATGTGTGTGTGGTTGTGATATTAACTATACTTCACCGTGGTGATTTATTTATAAACATGTAGAACATTATAAAAAATATTCTAATTAGAATCTCTCTACAAGGACAACCCTCTGCACCTTCTCCTGCCCAAGGTCTTCCCTCTTCATCTTGATCTTCCTCTTCACCCTCTTCACCTTCCCCTGCCCAAGGACAACCCTCTGCACCTTCTCCTGCCCAAGGCCCTCCCTCTTCATCTTGATCTTCTTCTTCACCCTCTCCACCTTCCCCTGCCCAAGGCCCTCCCTCTTCATCCTCTACAAAGTCCCCTGCTCAATCCCTCCTTATTCCTTTCCTCATAATCTGCTTCTTCTTCTTCTGCTTCTTCATCTGCCCCTGGCCAATGCAAATTGCATATTATGCGCAAAGTTTCTTTTCAACCCACACCTCTAGACCGTTTTACACAACTTACACATACATCCCTGCAATATCCCCATCCAAAAAGCCTTCCCCTTAGACATCCATTTCCAAACCCCAAGCCAACTCATCCTCTAATCCCTGTCCCATGGTGGAGAGGAATGAAAATATGGAGGGGGTTGAAGGACAGCAGGATCAGAAGAACAAAAGTTATGGTGAGTGCTTCTAATATTGTGCAATTTTATAAAATGCATAGGTTACCATATAACTGTCTTAAGGTTAAAAAAAATAAAAAAGGAAGATGCTCACATCAATTTATATATATATTTACGAACAGGTGCATGAAAGGCAAGGGTCATGTAACATACATACATAAATACATACATACATTCAAAGTGACAGACATTAAAAATGCATGTGACACATAATTAAAGTTATTGAAGGGTTAGACAGATTGTATAAAAAACTGAAAAAGAAAATTACGACTTCAAAATAATGTTTTGTTTTTTTCCTTAATAAACAGTATAGCCGCACAGTAAGGTCTTGGCTAAGCCCTTACGTATGACTTCTGCCCTGTTCTCCTACATGAGGAAGTGACGATTCCAAATTCTATATGCTAGCCGCCATTGCAGAGGCCACCATACAGATTATGGGCTGGATCCAGACCTTGGTAAGTGCATGAACTTAGTTACACCTGGGCTAAACCATGTTGATTGCAGGGGAGTCATATTTCATCTGCTGCAAACAGTATTAGAGTTGAGAGGTAATGTTTCCTATCCCAAGTCTACATAACAGTGTGATAGTAAAGCTGGTCAGTATCTGTGTGCAGTAAGCAATTCAAAGATATATCCCTGCATGCAAAGAATACAATTAACTTGACTCCCCCTGAAATCAACATGGTTTAGCCCAGGTGTAACTAAGTTCATGCACTTAACAAGGTCTGGATTCAGCCCTATGCCTGTAAGTCTGGATCCAGTCTAAAATGCATAACTTTACATACTGTAGTTCAATGCCTGATGTAAAACTAGATAAAGTACCATAATAAAATTCCTTTTTTATAATGCTGCAATCATTTTTCATACAGTATCCAGCATTGCATGAATATAAACACTGGAAAAAAATGTTTTCTATATATTATATTAGCCAATTTTGTTAACAGACATTTTGTTATATGTCAGAATTAAAGAAAAATACTGTGCCGATTGCTTTGCAGATGACGTATTGTGTTTGCTGATGAGTCTTGGGGAAATGGCAAGAGCTGATTGATTTCTGTACATTCCGAAAGAATGATTCTATTTGAAATCTCAGTTCTAGAGGAAAGATGGTATTTCCTGTCAAACATAACAACGTGGTAGGAAAACAAACTATTACTCATTGATATGCTGCTGTCAGTGTCCCAGTGCATGGTTTGACACTGAGTGAAGTTCTTAGTTGTTCTTTTTCACCCATTAAATAACTGCTTAAACTGGGGGAAGCCAAGAAAAACTCAAGGCCACACACTGAATGGGATGCAGTTTCTGGTCCAGCCAGTCCTATTTCAATAATGATACAGCCACCAACTGAATGTCAGCTGTATCATGTGAAAACATACGCACATAAAAGATTTCTTTTTTTTTTTTCCAATAACATTTTTTATTGAATTTTCATAAATGATTATACAATCAAACGTAAGCGTGACAAATCAGACCTGATAAAAAGATATCTGTACAGTACATCCCGACCAGTAACAAAATATTGGTAGTAGGGGAACATAGGATATTAGATAGACCAAATATAGAGCCCCATCTAGAAGTGCCTGTTAAGGCACCAACGATGCGTTTCAGGGAGTGTGTCAAAGTTATAGGAGAACAGGCTGATATAGATGAAATAACAATAACAATAATAATAATCTTAACAGCAAAACAAAACAAAAAGGAAATAAAAAGGGGAAATATACCAAGCGATGCACATGCCAGCAACCACCGTACACTCCCCTCCACCGGTCCCTCCCCCCCAAATCACGCAACGAAAAGCTCAGGCGCCAGGATTTCTTAGAAGCGACCACGATGTTGTCTCAAAAAGTGACATAATATGGGTACGTTGTTGTGAGGGTAGAAATTCTATATAGGTTCCCCACTTTTTGTAAAACCTGGAAACTCCAACATCAATATCTGGGAGGGTGGATCTCCTGTCTAAGTATAGTAGCTCCAATAATGCGTTTTTTACCAAAGAGAGGAATGGGGGAGCTGACTTGGTCCATTTTTGTAAAATAACCCGTTTTGCAACAGTCACAATTATCACTAGCAGCGACCTATTTTGCCTAGCTTCAGGATTGTCTATCCAGTCCCGAAAATCTGCCCACATCAAGGCCAAGAAGCTCTTAGGTAAGTGGGTTGCAAGGATGGAGTTTGTGAACACCAGTACCTTATCCCAGAACCTTTGTACTTTCCTACAACCCCAAAAGTTATGAATAAAGGTTGCATTTTCCACCCTACACTTTAAGCATCTCCCTGATTCCCCGGGAACAGAATATTTCCTCTGCGCTGGGGAAATATACACACGATTGAGCATTTTGAAGTGGATCTCTTGAAGTTGCGTACTACCTAGAGCTCTCATCACAGAGTCATAATGTTGTAATGGCTCCTCTGGCAAGATTAACCCAGGTACATCCCTGACCCACGCTGCAAGTGGTTTTATCCAAAGTTTGTCAGCAGCAGCAACGAGTAAAACCTCATAGACATAGCGGATGTGAAACCTGTGCGAATATAAATAAGAAAGTAGCTTGTCCATCCGATTAGGAGCAGAATTTACATATGACATGCAATACCGGGCATAGTGGCGAAGTTGGAGGTACATATAAAATTGTTTGTTGAACACCCCGTATTTAGCTTTCAGTTGATCAAATGAATAAAGTCCTCCCCCCGGGTCAAATACATCGCAAATGGCCTTTATCCCCTTGTTTCTCCAATCGAGATAATGCATATTATCCAAACTAGGGCTAAAGTTTAAGTTTCCCCAGATAGTATTGTATCTAGAAATGGTGTGCTGTTCTTTCAGAATATTGTGGGCGGTTACCCAGATTTTGTATGTGTCTTTAAATAAAATGTTTGCTTTGACCTGGTCTGGAATTAAATTTTTGGGAGTGTGGAGCAAAGCCCCCAGTGAGAGAGGGCTAACCATGGATTGTTCTAATTTGAAGTTAGTGAAGGACTCCCTGTGAAACAGCCAGTCTGTTATATATCTGAAATGTGCACCCATCACAAACGTACGAACATCTGGGAACCCCACTCCCCCCTCCCTCCTCTTCAGCTGTAGCCTCGCCCTTGCGACCCTCGGCTTCTTATTAGCCCATACAAACTTTACAAATTGCTTCATAATTAAATCAGTGTCCGATGGAAATAGGGCGATGGGAAGCATTTGGATAAGATACGTTAGCTTAGGGAACAGCACCCCCTTTAGTACCGCGTTACGTCCTAGTAAAGATAGAGGTAGGGCCATCCAATTATTCATTAATCTCCTAAGTGTTTTTAAGACCCCAGAATAATTTGCCTTGTACAAATTGCTGATAGAGGACGTGACCTGAACCCCTAAATACTTTAATTGAGAACTGGATATTTTAAAATGTTGTGAAACCAGGGACTTTACCACCAAATCTTGGGAGTCGTTAAGAATCATAGCCTCTGATTTAGAAAAATTTACCCTGAAACCAGCAAATGCGCTAAATAGAGAGATGATATCGAGGATAGCTGGGATAGATTGAGGTGGGTCCGAGATGAACAATAGCATGTCATCAGCGAACATGGCTAATTTTAATTCAAATGAGTTAATAGGGATTCCCCTAAATAAAACTGATTCGCGCAGAGCAACTGCCAGGGGTTCGAGTGCCACTGCAAAAAGCAGGGGCGATAAAGGACAGCCCTGCCGAGTACCTCTATGTATGAAAAAGTGATCTGAGATTAAGCCATTACCTGCAATCTGCGTGTATGGGTTAGAATATATGGCAATTAAAATATTGAGAAATTGTTGCGGGAATCCAAAATGGTATAATGCCTGCTGCAGGTGATCCCACGTCACCAGATCGAAGGCCTTCTCCGCATCTAACGATAGGATCATCTGAGGCGCACAAGCATCTACAAGTTCAGCCTGCTGTATCACAGACAGGACTTTGCGTAAGTTTACCACAGAGTGTCTGCCCCAGATGAATCCCGTCTGGTCCCCGTGAATTATAGTCGGCAGAATGACCTTGAGACGTTCGGTAAGGATTTTCGTGAAAATTTTGTAGTCTGTGTTGAGAAGAGATATAGGTCTATATGATGCTGGCAACGTGGGGTCCCTGCCAGGCTTTGGGAGCACTTTAATAACAGCTGCGTTAAAATATAAGGGTATCTGAGTGTCAGAGAGGATAGAGTTATAAAATTCCTGAAGTGTCTCCCCAATTTCAGGAGCCAATATCTTATAAATTTCTCCCCCAAACCCATCAGGTCCCGGGGCTTTAGAAGCTTTTAGGTGTTTAATGGCTGTCTGTACCTCAAATAAAGTTATGGGGGTAATTAGGGATTGGGCTTGTTGCTCCGTGATTTTCGGTAACTGAACATCCCTCCAAAATTGATCCTTAGCCAAAAGATCAATAGGTTCCTGGCTGTAAAGCCCTTCATAATATTTTCGCAAAACTTCCAAGATACCCTCACTATCCTGACGATAGATGCCCTGGTGATCAATTAGTTTAGCTATAAATGTAGGCTTCTTATCTCCTTGCAAAAGGTTAGAAAGTAACTTGCCCATTCGATTTCCCCATTTATAGTATCTAAATTTTTTCCGATATGCCGTCTTATCCGCCATTCTCCCCAGCACACCCTCAAATTGTATTTTTTTGGCGTTATAACTGTGGAGCAGGTGCGGAGATGGCTGTGATACATATGCGTGATATGCATCTGACAGTTCTTGTTGAGATTGATTAACGTCAGCTACGGAAGACTTACGATATTCAGAAACAAAGGAAATTATATTCCCCCTAATTACAGCCTTAAAAGTCTGCCATAGGAGCTGGGGGTTATCACTGTGGACCATGTTGGAATATTTAAATGACGCCCACGCTGCCTTGATCATATTTCTAAATTTCGGTGAGTTACTAAGGTATATGGGAAATCTCCATACGCTAGATGGTTTTCCTACCCTGGGGTCATCCAGCTGAACCCATACTATAGCGTGGTCAGAGAGGGAGATGGGTTCCATCTCAACTTGCAGCGCTCTAGGAATTAAGGACTCAGAAACCAAGATATAATCCAGTCTGGACAGTGTATTATATGCGGCAGATAGGCAAGAGTACGACCTATCAGAGGGGTGCCGCAATCTCCAAATGTCGACCAAATGAAGAGTTTTGGCAAATTGGGTGATTCCTAGTTTAGGCAGCTTTTTCATATTTTTACGAATAACCTGTCTGTCCAGCAAGGGGGAAGCAATGAGGTTAAAGTCGCCACCCACAATTACATTTTCGTCAGTATATCTATATAGCTTTGTTAATAGAGAGGTAAAGAAAACCCTACTATAGACGTTTGGCGCATACAAATTGCAAAGAATATATCTATGGCCCCTGATCGTAATGTCCATAATAAGATAACGGCCCTCCTTGTCTGCCAGCAGAGAATGGGTTTCTGAAGGTAAACTCTTATTTAACAGTAACGCTACACCTCTAGATCTAGAATTATAAGAGGCTGCCCCCAAAACTTTATAACTATTAGCACCCAGTTTAGCTATCTCTTCAGCCATAAGGTGGGTTTCTTGCAAGAAAATTAAGTCTAAATTTAATTTTTTAATATAAACTAGGACACGTTTCCTTTTGACTGGGGAGTGTATACCGCCCACATTCCACGTAGCGACTTTTAAGCTAGACATGCTTAAGTAGGCAAAACAATCAAGATTAATCTAAAATATCCATACTCACAAAAGGTGGAAAAATCAGAAAAAGGCGAGGAGGGAGCCCCTCTTCGTGAGTAAGTATCCAGTTCGCCTTCACAGAGAAGAGTACCTTTTAGGGGGAACACGGTGGAGCAGCAACGCCGGCAGTGCATACAAGTAGGATATAAGCAGAGACAACAAAAATAAGAATAACAGTGCGTCAACAATGTGAGAAATGACACCCTGCCCCGTCTAAACCCGCGAGCCAGGGGACATTCCTTGGTATATAAGGCAACGTGAAAGGAAAAGAAACAAAAACAAAAGGAATAAAATAAATGTAAACAAACTATAAAAGAAACTAAGAACCAAAGAAGATTGGTTACACTGTCCATCTTCTTCTTCAGCGAAGTGTCAATTGACTTCCGTATCAGTCTCCCAAATGAACCCAGCTTCAGGAGTGCTGGCGCCTGGGGACCATCTCTGTCTTGAGACATTGACCACTGGAGAAGGGAACTTGAACATCCGGAAGGGTGAATGTAGATGATGAGGTAAGTAGAGAAGCGTCTCCACGATAAAAGGAGAAAAAGCAAAAAAGGGGGTGCCTTCCCTCGGGGGGGCCACGATTACACAGCCAAAAGTGAGAGAACCTGGAACGCATTCAGTCCACAGAGGAGCCCCACGTGGAATCCACACCTTCCCTAGCAAGGAAGCCTTGGGCTTCAGCCGCCGACAGAAAGTCCTTGAACTCCTTCCCCCTGAAGATACGTAATCTGGCCGGGTACAACAAGGCAAATTTTCTGCCAGACTTCACCAGTCCAGAGCAGACCGGAACAAATTCTTTACGTGCCCTGGTCACCTCGGCAGAATAGTCTTGAAATAATCTCAGCTTCACACCTTCCCAGACAATATCCGTACACCGTTTGCTGGCTGCCCAGATTGCGGACTTATGCAGGAAGTTTAACACCCTGAAGATAACCGGACGCGGCCGAACATTAGAGCTCTCTCTTTGGGGGCCTATTCTATGTGCTCTCTCCACCACCATGTCCTTGCATTGATCAGCGATATCCAGTATGGCGGGCAGAGTGTCCGTCAGGAAGTGCGATAGTGCAGTGCCTTGTATACGTTCAGGGAGGCCAATAATCCTCAAGTTGTTGCGGCGTGACCTGTTTTCAAGGTCATCTAATTTCTGCCACATTTGTTCCTGGTCAGCATACATGTTGTCTGATTTCTTTTTAAGTGATGAGACATCCTGAAACATTTCACCAACCCTCTGCTCAACGGCTACTACTGTTTGATTCATTTGCAATAATTGATCCTTGAGCTCTTGCACTATTGAAGTAAAAGTATTAGCTTGCTGGAGAAATAGAGGGCTCATTGTGGCATTAATTGCTTGAACCATTTGATCATAAGTAATAGGAGGTTGGGTATTTGGCATGTTGGTGACAGGAGTTGTACTTTTAGAGGTCTGAACAACCGCTGCATAAGTTGTAATGGAAGCACTGTGTGGGCTGTCAGTCAGTGCTGCAGCTGCACTGTGTGAGCTGGGGGGGTCAGAACCCTCAGTGACTAGCGTTGGCTGCATAGCAGATCTGTTGATCTGCACAGGTGAAGATGAAGTGGGCTCATAGTGAGAACTCACTGTTTGTGATGGTGGTGGAGATGTTGGAGAGGGAGAGCCCCGTTGGACAAGGGGAGCAGGTCTTTTAGCCCCTCCAGCATTTTCTGCCGCGCTTCCCGCCGCGGCCGCCGCCATCTTTGCCCCGCCACGTTGGTTCTCCTGCCTGGAGCGTTGCGATTTTGTGGCCATGGAGGACCTCAGATACTTGTCCATCCAGAGCTGGAGATATGAGGCAAGTGGAGCTGCCCTGCGTGTCTTCTCCTCGCGGCTTACACAGCGATATGGTGCCGATATTAGAGATGGTCCGGCAGAGCACTTCTTCTCAGCGGCCGCTCATGTGCCTACCGGAACCGGAAGTCCCATAAAAGATTTCTATTGGGAATAAGTACCTATTTCCTGTTCTAAATAGCTACAGGCTGGTGCAGGTAAAACGTTTGTGTTAGGGCTTAAGTGGAAGGTTACGGTTTGGCTGCAAAACATATTAGGTTAGGGCTGAAAAAAGGAAAGGTTAGGGTTAGGCTGCAGGAAATAGAGGGTTAGGGTTACAAAATGGTTAGGGGTAGGGTTAAATTTATATTGGGAAAAAGTACCTATTTCCTGCTCTAAATAGCTACAGGCTGTGGCAGTTTAAAGGTTAGTGTTAGGGCTTAAGTGGAAGGTTACGGTTTGGCTGCAAAACATATTAGGTTAGGGCTGAAAAAAGGAAAGGTTAGGGTTAGGCTGCAGGAAATAGAGGGTTAGGGTTACAAAATGGTTAGGGGTAGGGTTAAATTTATATTGGGAAAAAGTACCTATTTCCTGCTCTAAATAGCTACAGGCTGTGGCAGTTTAAAGGTTAGTGTTAGGGCTTAAGTGGAAGGTTACGGTTTGGCTGCAAAACATATTAGGTTAGGGCTGAAAAAAGGAAAGGTTAGGGTTAGGCTGCAGGAAATAGAGGGTTAGGGTTACAAAATGGTTAGGGGTAGGGTTAAATTTATATTGGGAAAAAGTACCTATTTCCTGCTCTAAATAGCTACAGGCTGTGGCAGTTTAAAGGTTAGTGTTAGGGCTTAAGTGGAAGGTTACGGTTTGGCTGCAAAACATATTAGGTTAGGGCTGAAAAAAGGAAAGGTTAGGGTTAGGCTGCAGGAAATAGAGGGTTAGGGTTACAAAATGGTTAGGGGTAGGGTTAAATTTATATTGGGAAAAAGTACCTATTTCCTGCTCTAAATAGCTACAGGCTGTGGCAGTTTAAAGGTTAGTGTTAGGGCTTAAGTGGAAGGTTACGGTTTGGCTGCAAAACATATTAGGTTAGGGCTGAAAAAAGGAAAGGTTAGGGTTAGGCTGCAGGAAATAGAGGGTTAGGGTTACAAAATGGTTAGGGGTAGGGTTAAATTTATATTGGGAAAAAGTACCTATTTCCTGCTCTAAATAGCTACAGGCTGTGGCAGTTTAAAGGTTAGTGTTAGGGCTTAAGCACCCCCTGCAAAACACCCGGCGGGCCATATAAATGTCCTCAGCGGGCCGCATGTGGCCCGCATAGTTTAGTTTGAGGACCCCTGGTATAGAGGGTTACAGTTAGGCTACAGGGCATAGAGGGTTAGGGTTCACCTGTGGGGCATGGAGGGTTAGGGATAGGCGGTGATCCATGAAAGGTTTGGGTTAGGTTGCAAAATAGGTTAGGCATATAAATGTCCTCAGCGGGCCGCATGTGGCCCGCGGGCCATAGTTTGAGGACCCCTGGTATAGAGGGTTACAGTTAGGCTACAGGGCATAGAGGGTTAGGGTTCACCTGTGGGGCATGGAGGGTTAGGGATAGGCGGTGATCCATGAAAGGTTTGGGTTAGGTTGCAAAACATATTAGGTTAGGCTAAAAAAGGGAAAGGTTAGAGTTGGGCTGCAGGAAATTGAGGGTTAAGGTTACAAAATGGTTAGGGTTAGGTAAAAACACTTACCTGTTGAAAGATGAATCTTCACGACTGCAGTAGTCACATCATTGCTGTTTTCTCAAATAGAGATTGACAATAATTGCTTGCAGTCTCCATTCTGCTGCTGTATGATGGTATATGGCAAAATAGACCATCATATTAGCAAACCACATTCACATATATATACTTTTTCCAATGGCAATTCCTCAAGTAGAACCCGATTCTGACTGCCAATGCCACTGCACTTCGATCCAGACATCCATGTGGGTGAGGGTAGGCCACTCCCTTCGCTCGTACAGAGATACAATCCGTGAATCCTACGGTAAAACTTCCATGCTGTCCTCACTTAAAAGGAGGCAGTGCAGAAGTCTGGATAGTACCAAGATGTTTAGCATGGCCTTATTGTGCTATTACATTACTTCAGCCCTCCCACATAGTAAAATGGCTTTCTGTTTCCTTCCCAGTCCCACCCTGCCATTAGAAATGATCCCAGGATAAAGCTCTGCATCCAGATCCAGTCCAGAACTCTAGCAAGAAGCAGGAAACCTCTGTGTCCATTAACTGCAGGATTGTCAATGATCCAGCTCTCTTGTTCTAAAGAAACACTTCTCATTTCTATTACTGACCTGTACTATCCTTGCTGCAGAATCAGAGTGTGTAGAACAAGACAAGCAGTCTATTCAACCCTTATTGGAAGGGGCAACTTCCTTTCACCTTAAGAGCCTAATTTACTAAGGTCGATTTTTTACAGAGATTCTACATCAATCATCATCGCTGTGTTTTAGCAGTGATGCCCGAATTTTTGCCATCGATGTAGAATCGCCATCGATGTTGATCGATTTTAAAATGAAAGGATTCTCCATTTCAAAATCGGCATGCATTTTTCAATCTCTTATCCTGCGATGCATATACTACTATAAGGAAAAGCATGGCCATGTGTTTGTGGCCATACTAATCCTTATAGTAGTGTAAGCAGCAGCCTGATAAGTGATAGAATTCTACCTGCAAATTTGTAATCTGTCCGGTAAAAATTAAAAAAGTACCCACATAAACCTTGCAATATTAAATGACCTAACACTACATGTTAACCCCTGTCTAAAATGTGTACAAAATGTCCCTTACTGTGTCGCTAGATTAAAAAGGTGGCCACCGTTATAAAATGTCCCCTAAAGTGTATTGTGCAAGTGAAATTTGTATTACAATAATAAATAAATGTTGCGAATCACAGTTTAGCAGTCATCTGTCTTGGGATGACTTGCTTGGATTGTCACCTTCTTCTGAAGATCTGCTTTCAATGTCGCTGCAGGATGCTTGTCACCTTGCTTGAAGATGTTCTTCCGGTGCTGCCAGCTGGTCTTCGGCCTCTTTTGGCCCTTTCCACGATACATCCCTTCTTCCTCCTTGGTGTCCCCGCTACTAATGACCGGTCTGTCGCTAGGGGGCCCCCTTTTATAGAAAAAATTACGTCATAAACATTAAGGGGCTCTAGTGAGCACTGTGTTTATGACTTCATTTTTTCTAAAAACTGGGCCCCCCTAGCGACAGACCAGTCATTAGTAGAGGGGACACCAAGGAGGAAGAAGGGGTGCGTCGTGGATAGGGCCAGAAGGGTCCGAAGACCAGCTGGCAGCACCGGAGACACCTCTTCTAGCAAGGTGACAAGCATCCTCCACAAACACATGGCCATGCTTTTCCTTATGAAAGTATATGCATTGGCAGGATAAGTGATTTAAAAAAGCATGTAGTGATTTTTACTTTGTGAAAAACACATGTCAACTATGTAGACATGTGTTTTTCTATTAAAGTGTGAGTCGCTTTCTAGGAAAGTGCCTCAAACAGGAGGCAATTTTTTTCCAGACCTCACGGATCGCACTAGAGGCGATTTATTCAAATCACCTTTAGTGAATGAACCGTGTTATGGAGGTAACGTTAGAAAAGTCAGGATTGGGAGGGTAGAGCAATGTTGGTCGATTTGGTGGTGAAAAAGCCAAAAGTCCCGGGACTTTGGCTTTAGTAAATATGACGTGGTGAAAAAACAGCTAAATTCCCGAGACTTTGGGCGATTTTGCCAACATCGACCTTAGTAAATGAGGCCCTAAGAGAGGTGAACTCTTTAGATGAGACAGTGTAGGGAGAGATACTAGTCTGCAATAGGTGAATCACAGCCATGAAGTTGTTAGTGGGTATGTTTTGGGACAGCCATTAGAACTTAGATCATGGATGGAGATATGTTACTCCATAATATTTAAACTGACCTGAAAGTGTTTGAAGATGTGTCTTTCTTTGTTGAGCAGTCAGAGCTGTAGCTAGAAATTTTAGGGGCAAAAAGGGAAAACTGTGCCTCTTACCTTGAATTAATAACCAGTTTAACCTTTAATATGAAATTAATGGCATGCCACAGGGCCCCCTGTTCTTAGGGGCCCGTGTGCACTGCACACCCTGCACCCATTATAGATACACCTATGCTTCTAAGACTACTATGAATATCGACATCTACTGTTTTTAGTAGCAAAGCAATACAAATAAAATTTTATCGCAATAAATATTATCAATTAAATTATTTAAATTAAATTACTTATAAAAGTACATTTTAGGCTCATTAATATGCACGTCTAAATACTTCCTGCGTTTTTTATAACATATTTGCAGTCACTTCATTTGTTTTTAGCTACTGTGTTAAACCATTTAAGTGATAAACACAGATAGCAATGTGTTCTATAGAAATCATTTCACCGAGGCTTTAACATTATCTAGCATTTAGAACCTCAAAACATGAGCTGAACCTTAAATTGCATAAAATAGAATGAAGAAAACAAAATATGGACTGCAAATGTCAAGATAAGCACCAGTGTTTCAATTTTAGGTATATGAACATTGTTATCTAAAATGACTTTCTGAAATTGAATATATATGATATGAAAAGAGGAATCTATAAAACTTGCAACCTTGCTAACAAAACATTGATACCACATAACAGACTAGTACACTAGTAAAAGTACATGACAATATATGGTACGTATATATATATATATATATATATATATATATATATATATATATAGTATGTGCAAATTTAAAATAACAGCAAATTATTTTATTAATTTTACTTTATATTTTACTTTGATATTTATTCTTTTTAATAGGCACAATTGTATATGAAATCGTTCACACTGGGAGAGAAAGGCGCTGGCAGGTGTAAGGATGAGGATGGCATCATGCTCCCCTACCTACTATACATCATATGGTCTAAGTGACAGCCATTTTTGCATGCTCAGATGGAGCAGTTGTTCTACTTAAGTATGTACTGGCCATCATTCCACACAATGTAGCTGCCTTGGCTATTCCTTGGAGCAAACCTAGTGGCGGCCAACTGTGTGTTTTGCAGCTGCCCAGTCTGTTTCATTGTTGGGATCCAGCCAATCTCGCATTTGATCCTGGCATAAGACTTTGTCCAGTTCTCTACTATATCCCTAGTTGTACCAAGCTATTGTGATGTACAGATGTTCATGTACTAGTGGCAGATGGTATTGTGTAGACACATGGGACTGTATTCACACTTAGGAAAGCTTTAAGAAGAATGTATCTGCACCTATCTTAAAGCTTCCTTCTCCGTCACCTCCCCTTTTTTTAAAGAATTTAGGGCACTTAAGAGTGCTCTATGGCTTTCCTAACATCCCGTTCAAATTCTCCTTCTTAAGAAGGAGAATACAAACGTTCTTTCCACTACTCCACCCTCCCCGGCTCCTTACCATAAAGACCACACATACTCAATCTACATATCTAAATAGTATGTAGATTGTGTAAATGAGCTATGCATGCGTTGTACTTTATTTCTTATTTCTCCGCACTTAAGAAGCCCAAGCATCATGAGTGTGAATAAGGTCCATGGTGGCAGATTTAGATTTTTAAAAGTGACAATAGTGCAAAAATAACATGTGTGAATATATAATAACAACAATGGTGTGAAAAGTCCGTGGGCTAAAGGAATAAAAGGCCAACAGACTATCTGGTGTGAATATAAGAAGACCACCGCAATATATAGCGGGATGAGCCTAGAAGAACCGGATTAAAAGGGAATCCGTGCCTGAAAAAACTGTGTGGTGAATAATACCAAGATTTGCACTGGGAATCCGAAGTGCTTAAATCATAAAAATGGCAAATGGAGCAACAAACAATGCAATAAACAGTAATAACGGCAATGACAGTAACAAATCCGTGAGCTGCAAGTATTAAAATCAACACACTATCTTAAAAAACTTGATATCCAACCTTTAGATAAATCTATGCAGTGAATAAAAACGAATAATGACGGGGTGGACCTGGCTAAAGTTATGGATGAATAGACCAGGCTAGAGTATAGAAATAAACTAACAGTTCGTGCCTGGGGAAAAATTTTTTCTTATGTAGTAATGGCAAGAGTAACGCTGAAAGTCCAAAGTGCTTTAAAGTTCCAGGAAAAGATAGTCTACGTTTATCCAGTAAAGAGAGTTTTAAGATCTCTTTAGCTTACAGTTAGTAGATAGCTTCTCAGACGCGGACTCCAGATGATCCACGTGCAGCTGCAGTATCCTCTGTAAGTCTTCACTCTGCACAGAGCGGCGGCTGTCAGTGATGTTACGGTGATCTAGGTCGCTTTGATGTTGCGTGTTTGATCTCTGCGAGGAGGGGCCAGGAAGGTGGATTCTGCTATTATCTGCCCCGTGGGACTAAGGCTATGAGCCTACAGCGGGTAGCTGTATTATACCCAATCAAAGTCCTCCGTTATTTAGCATATGTGATTAAAAAAGAGAAAAAAATCCAATGTGTGAAAAATGTATGAAATATATATTTAATCAAAATAAATAAGCATAAATACAATTGAACAATGAATGAACATAAAATAATGAAAGAAAAACCCCCCAGGGGGGAAGACTCGTACCGGATATATATAGGAGAGATATATGATGTTCAAACCCGGGTATTATATCAGCTCCTAGGATAATCCTGCTAAGTCTCCTCTCCACCTGTATATAGTACCCACCGACGCGTTTCGACCTAAGTCTTTATCAAGGCAGTGGGGGTAGGAACAGGAACTACTCCTTAAATAGGGTGTTTCCTGTTCTGGTCTACAATTTGATTGGTAGTTATAAAAATTTCCATATTAAGGAGTAAATAATATAAAACAATATATAAAACATAACACATAGGTGGTAATAAATATTTAAAAGATTTTACAATGTTGTTCTATCGAAATATACTGGTAATTCATAAAAACAATGATATATGATAGGATATATATCAGCTATAATATCTCAATATCTTTATATTTTTGTATACTTCTTATAAAATCTTCTATCTAATAGTAACCAACAATAAAAACACAATACAGTACAGAGATAAATGAATATATAAAACATACTGATTTAGGACACACAGGGTCCTAACAAAAAATACTTCTAAATAAACGACATAATTTAGGGCACACTGGGTCCTAAAGAGAGTAAGATATGTTATAAGCAAATTGTAATAAAGACGTCTATTTGAATCCATCAGAAAACAAAGGGAATTGATATCAAGGAGAAGATGGCTATGTATACCCAAAGGAGATATGGAGTGGGCAAAACCAATGTATATCAAGTTTTTTAAGATAGTGTGTTGATTTTAATACTTGCAGCTCACGGATTTGTTACTGTCATTGCCGTTATTACTGTTTATTGCATTGTTTGTTGCTCCATTTGCCATTTTTATGATTTAAGCACTTCGGATTCCCAGTGCAAATCTTGGTATTATTTTATGAACCACACAGTTTTTTCAGGCACGGATTCCCTTTTAATCCGGTTTTCTTTAGGCTTACCCCGCTAAATATTGTGGTGTTTTTGGATTTCAATTTTGTAGTTTTTCTAAGGAATTTTTCCATCAGATAGCCCGTTGGCCTTTTATTCCTCTAGCCCACGGACTTTCTACACTATCGTTGTTATATATTTACACATGTTATTTTTGCACTATTGTCACTTTTAAAGGTTTCACATTTGAGGGAGTCGCACTTTTTTGTCCTTAATATTCATATTGTGCCTCTCTTACTTTCACCTGCGCCTGTTGAGACACTTTTTCGTTTATCTTATTCTATTAAGTATATTGTGGAATATACTTGTTCTCAGAGCGGCAGCACATATTCGATTTTATTTTAGGGCGCCCATTTAAGGTATTTCCCTCTTTTAAAGATTTAGATTTTTGTATATCTGAGATACAATTTGCAGTTTAAATGAAGTGCATGCAAAATGAAAGCAACTAGGGCAATATTCAATGGCATGACATGACCATTAATAATTACAACACTGGCCTCTATGTACTTATCACAACCAAGGGATACACTTGTTCTGCTCTGTTTGTCGCAGATCATCTTTGCGTCGGTCTGTCTTCTAGCCATGAGCATTAATAAAAGAAAAATAATGATGTTTTGTCAGTTGGTGGAATGTCAACACTGAATAGCTAAAGATATCCCACTTTTCAGTAATTACAAACCATTCAGCTAATGATATATACTGAACAAAGTACATTTGTCAACTGAACAATTATTTATCTAACAAAAAAAGGGACTTTTTCATTTCTATGTTTAATTGTTAATTATTTAAATATAGTGGTCACATTCATGTAGCTAGATTATTGTCAATTACAACAGACAGAACCATAGATGAGTTTCAGCAAATTATGACATTTGGCAGAGGATCTCACAAACTATTTTCATTTCCTGCTTCCTTTTTAGCTTAGCGGTCTGAATCAGCCGGATTCAGAGCACTGATCCAAATGGGACAATTAAGGTAGGGTTATGGCTGCCAAATCCACACGACAGAGGGATTCTTTGCATAGTTTAAAGGGATACATGTGGTAACAGTACAGTCAGGGTGTACTATCCAGACTTCCAATGCATCCCCATTTTCTATGACATCATAAGGTAGAGGTCTGCGCGGAATTCCTTGTGGGATAGGAGAGTGAGGGTGTGGCCTCCCCTTGTATGGACAGGATGCTGGATCCAGCGAGGATCTGCTTTGAGCTATGAGCGCAGCAGGGATGGAAGTTTAGATCCAGTCCGATAATACTATTAATTCAAGAATAAGCATAGAAAATTGTAGGGATAAGAACTGAAGGATAGATATCTAGTCGGTACATTACAATGCACTTCCATAACAATGAGCTGAATGCCAACTTTCTCAGAAGGTTTTCATAAGCAATTGATGCCATTCTTCAACAAAGAATCTAAAGACACTCTGTGCTGTGGGTCAATGTCTTAGAAATGACAATGACCTTGGGATGAGGATTTTTTGATGTAAGCAACAGAAAGCTACACACGATCTCTTCCAGGAAGAACTGATTATCCATAACACTTACAGAAGACAAATACCACAAAGCCTAAAACTTTTTCATTGTAATCTGAAACGCACTTTCTGCAATTTAAACTATTTTATCACAGCCATGACTATACTATAAAGCAGTTCTCTGTCTTTTTTCTGACACTTACTTCAGAGAACAATTCACTGCTATTTTAGACAAGAAGACAACCAAGTTAAAGCTAATATCGTCAGCTGGTTTAGATACTGTATACCATAGTGTCATGTAGTAGGAAATAATACATTTGTCATTCCTAATGAATGCACTTTACAGCAGTGTGTACCACATGAGATGCATTGAGACATTGGGCCTGATCCAGACCTACGCCGATGCGCTGTGCTTACTAAAGCACAGCGTATCGACGTTTACTTACCCTGGCACTCCGCCTGTGCGGCCGTATGGCCTCTTCCTTACGCCGGCTGAAGGCTACCCTAACTTCAGCCGGCGTAAGGAAGGGGCCATACGCTCACACAGGAGCGTATGGCCGCTTAGCCCGCATTGGGCCTGATCCAGAGGTACGCCCGCCATCGCTAGGACGGCGGGCGTAAGCGTAATATCGGCTTTTCAGACGGTCTGTTGCCCGGCGTTGCTACGGCAATGCCCGATCCTGGATCGGGCGTCCGTAGCAGCGCCGTAGGGATGCTGGGGGACGTCCCCTCCAGCGTCCCTACGGCACTGCTACGGACGCCCGATCTACGATGGGGCGTTGCCGTAGCGACGCCGAGCAACATCTGCCCGGGGCATGCGCAGATCGGCTGAAAAGCCGATCTTACGCTTACGCCCGCCGTCCTAGCGACGGCGGGCGTTCTTCTGGATCAGGCCCATTGAGACTATGCATGAGACAGATCATTCTCATCACTGAAGGTCTATACCTTTTATACTAAGCTATCAGTAGGTGTTTAATGGACCTGCAGGGTTAAGTTTAGTTAAATTTATTTTCTAAATCTAATCTAATAAAACTGTAGTAAGAAGCACATTCACTGTATGCACAAACAAGTAGCTTTTCAGTAGTCATTTGTGGCAAAGCTGTTTTAAATAAAACTTTGTTACTCAAGAAATACACCATACATATGCACTCTCCCATCGGGTTTTGCAGTCTTTGCAATGGAAATAGACATATTTTTGTTCCAGGAACTGGAAGGCGGATCTCTTCGGCTCTTCCCGGGCAGGCTGTGTATGGGAAAAATAGCTGCCCAGGCCATTCCAGACATAGTCTGTCCCAGTTTATCGCATGCGTTAGTCTGTACGGAATAAAGGGAGTGAACTTCCATGTCTTTCCTCTCTCTCGTGTGGAGTTTTGGTCAGTTACGCTGCCATAATGCAGCCTAAACTGTGTCTTGAGTATCAGGTCCGTATGATAACTGATCAGTGCGGAACATCTAGATGGTGCAAGTGCACTTCTGTCTAGACACCCCACTTACGCACTTTAGGCCAGACCCAGACCTACGTCCGCTAGCATATTTACGCTTGCCGTAGTTTTCCATGTTCTGCACATGTTACGACCAGAAACTCTGAATGAACTAATGAACTAAGGTCAACAGCGTAACTACGGACAAAGGGGTGGAGGAAAAGTTATGGTAGGGTTTGGTAAGTGTAAAACAGCAAAAATACGTACGACCGAGGGGAGTGCATAGTAATTACGAAAGCGTAAATACGCTACGCATTGAAAGGTAACCCGAGCATAGGTCTGGATCAGGCCTTTGTGTGCATAAAGCAGGAGTCAGACGGAGGTAAGTATTCAGTCCTAGGGGAAAAGTGGCCAACCTGTCTGCCCCTATGCACCCCATCAAAAGTGCAGATTCTGATAAATGACAATGTGACATCCCCATGTAAACAATCAGAACCCATATGTATAGAAGCACCTGACTACATTATCCACCCTTCTCCTGGAGTCCAGCAACTTCTTTGCTATGATTGTTGGATGACTGCAGCCAAGCATTAATCAGAGGGCCAGATCCAAGATTAAGAAAAGCTGATTTACAAAAAGTTTTGGTATGATATGTTCTAGTAAAATTTGAGGTAATTGTGGGGGTCGGAGCTAACCGCAAGATGGAGTAGGACGCTTTCTGCTTCAGCTCCCTACATCCATCCTGTTAAAATCCTGTCCTAGGTGGTGTCTGCGGCAGACGGAGCAGCTGCGGGAGGCTCTCTTACCTTCCCCGTCAGTCCGGTGTAGTTTGGCTGCGGCCTGGTGCTCTGGGGGTGAAGGTGACGCGGGAAACGGCTCCGGTGCACTGGACTCAGCGGAGGTGCGTGTGGCAGGCGGCGGTGGCCGTATTGAAGGCTGTCTGGTCTCAGTGAGCGCCTCTGACCTCTGGATCCCTGAAGGGACGTTCTGGTGGATGAAGTTTGCGGTGAGGTGCCTTCCTCTCTCCCCTGCAGCGTGGAATTCCCTTTTGGCGTGAAACCGCGCAGGAGACGGCGCCATCTTGGATACTCTGATGGTGGCAGGAGGGACCCAGGTGTCGTTAAGCCTCACATACTTATCCTACTGCTCCCTTCAGCTTGGGCCTCATCTGTCCTCCATTTAGGTGACTCTCTCTGCTGCTTCTCCGTGGCAGGCTCTGGGAGGGCTCTCTCTTCTCTAGCCCCAGGCAGGGCAGGCACACAGACCTTACAGACCTTCAGGGTTAAGTCCCTGCAGCATAATCCTGCTATTTGAAGTTTGCACATATAATACTGGCTCCTGATCCCTGGTGGGGTTGTGTGTATTTGTACTCCTGCAGTTTCCTATCAGACTCTGCAGACCTACTTAGGTTTCAATACTCTATACTGTCAGTTTCTCCTTCTGGGGAGCCATTCAGCTATCAAACTTTGCTTGGAGTTTATTGTGCTATTTCATTACATTTCTCCATTATTTGGCCTGCATTCTCTGTCAAGGGACTTTGACGGACTTCCCCGCTTCTGCTGTGGATATTATAACTTACAGTTACCCTCCTGGAGACATAATTTAAAGGGGACCTGCTCTGGGTTTCTGGCCCACTGTCTGTGGACCTTCTGCGTTCCTCCTCCTGTGCCAACTGTTTCCCGTCTGCAATTGTCGGTTTCTCCCACTCTGGTCCTCCCCACGGACTGGATTGTGCCAACACAGCTGGTTCACGCAGACAGCAGCAGGCTCCTTACCGGTTGAGATCTGTAATCATGGGCAAGACTGGCCATGCCGCGGCGGCAGCTAAGCTTGAAAAGTATGCTCGCTCTTCCCATACATCGACATCACAGAGTCAGCCCTCGTCCTCTCGCACTGATGGTCCCGCACTGGACACACAACCTGCTTTGGAGAATCCTTCCCCTGACCCTCCGTTAGCACAAGTCCTCCAGGCCATTTCTGACTCAGAGATCCGAGTTACGGGGAAGATAGCGGAGGTCCAGGTGGACCTTTCCATCATCCGGCAGGAGCTGGGTTCGTGATTGCAGAAGGTCCGTGATAGGGTTGGAGAGGCTGAGCACAGAATTTCTACCCTAGAGGACATTACTAACCCAATGAGGGGTCAGTTGGCTCAGCTTACTGCGCAGGTTGCGACCTGGAAGACCAAGATAACGGATCTGGAGGGGAGAATGAGACGGAGCAATGTGCGCTTTGTTGGCTTCCCGGAAAAAGTTGAGGGTCAGGATCCGGTGGGCTTTCTGGAGGAACTTCTTCTTAAGGAATTCGGTAAAGAGGCCTTCTCTCCTCAATTTGCTATAGAAAGGGCTCATAGAGTGCCTCTGCAGCCGCCTCGGCCCGGTGCTCCTCCGCGTACCCTGATTGCGAAGTTCCTCCACTTTAGAGATCGTGACGCACTGTTCCGGCTACTTCGTCTAAAAGGACCGCTGAAGATTGACAACGCTTCCGTCTCAGCCTATCCAGATTTTGCAACGGATGTGCAGAAGGACAGAGCTCAATACCTACCGGTGAACCGCCGTCTGCGTGAGCTTCAGCTACCGTATGCGGTTCTGTTTCCGTCTAGGCTGAGGGTCCAGGCTGATGGATCGTCCCACTTCTTCGATTCTCCCCATGATGCCCAGGAGTGGTTGGATAGACGGGGTGCGCGCAGGCGGAGCCCGCCTCCGGGGCCCCCATGACATCTCGGGTCGTCCTTCATGCTGTGGAACTTTTCCCGGACTGTTTAATACTCATATCCTTTTTTCTATATATGTATGATGCCTTATTGTCTAAATTGTATGATTTACTAATGCTAATGCAAGTTTTTCCTTTTTATTGCCTCTAAAGTGATATGTTGACAAGTTGTTAGTCTGTCTAGGATTGCCACCGTTAGGGGGCTGACCTCTTAAGTTTAGCTTGAGTTACTAGCTCCCACACGAGGTTTGCGAGTTGTTGTCCTACATTGGGAAACGTTTCTCTCTGTAGGTCGGCTATTTAGTTAGGGGGGGTGAATTTCTATGTTTGGGTTCGGGTATTACTTAGTTTTCATGGGTAATACAGGGTGGGATCGGGGCGGTCTGGGGTGGGTGGGTTTGTTTAAATTTTCTCAGGGTTGGGTATCCATTAACTATCTTTACGCATTTTTATGCTCATTTCCCCACAGTGTTTTACAGGTTGCATTGGGTCCATTGTCATCCCTCACTACTAGGTTATTTCACTTTCCTACATTTACCACTTTTATGTCATTCCTCGGCTTAATTTGTGTATTTGAAACCTTTACATGCCGTGTCCTCTAAAAATTTTATCTTGGAACACACGGGGGTTAAACAATAAAATTAAGCGCTCCCTTGTCCTGAATGAAGTCAGGAAGCACAAAGCGGATGTGGTTTGCCTAGTGGAGACGCACCTGGTGGGTGGAAGGTTGTTGGCCCTCAAGAAACGGTGGGTGGGGTGGGTCTATCACTCAGTGCATACTAATGCCTCTAGGGGGGTTTCCTTATTAATCAGTAAACAGGTCAAATTCCAGTGCAAGGAGGTTAGGACACACCCATACGGTAGATATGTGTTCCTGGCTGGCAGGATTGATCAGGTGCCTATCCTTCTCCTAGCAATTTATGTTCCCCCTCCTTTCAACAGTGACGTTCTCAAAAAAGCGGCAGAATTTTTGTCTCAGTTCCCAGGTACCCCTGTTGTGTGTATGGGGGACTTTAATAATGTCATGGACAAGGGGCTGGAGCGTTGGAGCCCTTTGCTGCCTGACTCCCCCCCTTCCCCCACGTCATTTGCATCCTTTATGTCCACTGTGGGTCTATCCGATATCTGGCGGCATAGGAACCCAGAGGCACGCGTGTTCTCCTGCCTTTCGGCAACATTCCACACACTTTCTCGCATCGATTTCATCTTTGTTTCTGCTGCATTAACTCCTCATGTTGATTCTATTGCCTATCTCCCAAGGGGTATCTCCGACCATTCCCCTGTGCTCCTGTCCCTAACTCTTCAAGATAACAATGCTTTACGTTTTTGGAGGTTTAACCCGTATTGGCTGGAGCTTATGGGTGCGGGGCTGGATCTGGTTGCTGAGTGGGAAGATTATTTTGCGGTCAATCAGGGCTCTTCTGGTCCCGCCAGTCTTTGGGATGCCTTTAAAGCTGTACTTAGAGGTTCCTTGATTGTGAACGTGGTTAGGAGGAAAAAGTTTTTTAGGGCGCAGGAACTGTCTTTAGAGCAGAAGTGTGGTGTGTGTAAGGCCGAATAACTGCGTACTCGTGGGGAGTCTGATAGGTTGCAGTGGTTACGCGCGCAGAAGGAGTGGTCTGACTATCTTTATGCTAAATCCAAGAGTAGACTTTTGTTCATGGGACATCTTTCTTATGAACAAGCTGACATGGCAGGTTCATACTTGGCGTATCTGGCTAAGGGGGAGCAAGACAGTCGGTACATCCTTGAAATACTAGATGATAAGCAAGTTAAGCGTGACCGGACGGGTGACATTGCTGACGTCTTTTTCCAGTACTTCCAATCTACCTATGCAACCAGGGCTGCATATTCTGTCTCAGAGCTGGAGGTGTATCTGGATGGTGTAACCCTTCCTAGGTTATCCGTTGCGGCGGTGGAGATGCTGGAGGCCCCTTTTACTCCTACGGAGCTGGAAAGGGTAATCAGCTCCTTTCCCAATAACAAATCACCTGGAATTGATGGATTACCAATAGAGTTATTTAAGAAATTTAAGGATTTCTTCATTCCCAAATTGTTAGACACATATGAGGCCCTTTTTAACTCTAATACTTTGCCGTCCTCTATGTCCGAGGCCCTGATTGTCTTGATTCATAAGCCTGGTAAGGACCCGCTTCTCCCTGAGTCGTATAGGCCAATTTCTCTATTGTCAGCTGATATTAAGATACTTGCTAAGTTACTCGCCTGTCGGCTGAACAGGGTGATCTCTTCTATTGTGCACTCCGACCAGACTGGCTTCATGCCGGGTAAGTCTACTGTTACTAACCTAAGTCGTCTTTTTTGTCAGATTCAGATGCCTCATGAAGCTGGGGAGGGGGCGGCGGTGGTGTCACTTGACGCTGCTAAAGCCTTTGACTCGGTGGAGTGGGGTTATCTTTGGGAGGTTTTGGGGAGGTTTGGGTTTAGCCCTCGCTTCATAAAGTGGGTCCAGCTCTTGTATGCTGCCCCGGCCGCTAGGCTGTGTGTGAATGGGCATACTACAGAGCCCTTCGCTCTGGGTCGTGGCACTAGGCAGGGGTGCCCGCTATCACCGACCCTTTTCGCCTCGCCATTGAACCTCTGGCATGTATTATAAGAGCGGAAGAGAGCATTGTCGGTCTTCCGGCCGGGGAGGGAGTTGATAAAATTGCCTTATACGCTGATGACATGCTATTGTTCCTGGCGGGGGTGAGGAGCTCTCTTCCTGCCCTGCTGGGTGTGGTCGATCTGTTCGGAGTGTACTCTGGGTTGAAAATCAATTGGGATAAGTCCAACATATTCTCCCTTAATGATTCATGTCCTTTGGAGCTTCCCTCTTTGTGTCCGTTACAGCTGACAACTAAATTTAAGTACCTGGGAGTCTGGGTATCCCTGGTCCCTACTGACTTCTGCAATTTGAATGTAGCCCCTGTTACTCAGTGGTTTCGGGCTAGGATGACGGCTTGGAGCAAACTTCCCTTGTCCCCCACGGGTAGAATTAATTTAATTAAGATGTCGGTATTACCCAAATACTTGTATGTCCTCCAGCATTCTCCACTGCTGATACCACGCTCATACTTTAGAGCCCTCAATACTTATCTCCTCTCTTTTGTGTGGGCAGGTAGGCGTCACAAACTCTCTTTTGCAATACTTAATAGAAGTAGGCAGACGGGTGGGTTGGCTTTCCCCAACATCTGGGTATACTATATGGCGGACCAACTAGCCCACTTAATTCCATGGCTTGGGGATTCTGGCGCTGGGATACTGGGGGCTTTGCTTCGGGTAACATGTGGGAGTACGCTCACCCCTTTACAATTTTTATTGGCGGGGGGGGGTTGCTAGGTGCAGGGCCCCGCTGTTGTTGCAGGCATTAGGGGTTTGGGGTAACTTGCGGAGGCTGATGGAGGTTAATTCTTATGACCCTAATACCCCTCTTTGGTATACTCCTTCCCTTCCTGAGCTGCGGGGTTTGCGGGGGAGAGGTATTTGGATTGGGGCTGGTATTACCTCTTTGGGGCAGATTTACTCAGAGGGTGTACTGAAGACCTTCTCTCTGTTGCGCGACCAATTCCCTCTGGATGCAGTACACTTTTTTCGTTATTTGCAGCTTCGCCACGCCCTGGCCTCGCAGTTCCTCCGTAGTGTTCCTGTGCTTGAACCCTCTCCTTTAGTGACCTTATTGAAAGATGCAGCAGGCAGGCGGTCAATTTCCTTTCTCTATGCCTCTCTGGGGAACTTTATAAACTCTGATGATCTCTCTGCCCTCAGGTTGCGGTGGGAGGAAAACGTGGGTGCCTTTCAGGATGATAATTGGAGTCAGGTGTTGGCTTGTGGCACAATGGCGTCTTCTTCTCGTAGGTTTCAACAAATACACTCCTTGTGACACCACAGAATTTTGTACCATGTTTGTGGGTGTATTGGCTGTTGTGTTAGCTACCCTGTATGGATACCTAGGGTTGGGTTGTGGTTTAGGGGTGGGTGGGGAGGGTTTTATTTCTGTATGTTTTGTTATTGTTCTCTTTGTTTTGAAAACCCAATAAAAAACATTCAATTAAAAAAAAAAAAATTGAGGTAATTGTGAGTTTAATGTATATTGCTAATGAGACGCATTGTGGCTAGAGTAATATTACAATGAAAGTGGTTAGAGGTACCTCTTATTGCATATTATAAGTTACACACAATTAAAGTGTATTTAGTATTAGTCAGTCCTTGTCATTTGTATGGTATAGTGTGTGCATAAATTGTTTGTTTATTTACTATATTTACCATGTTTATTGTCTTCAAACCCTTAACCATTGTTTAAATCAGTTATACATTTTTTTGATACATAACATTAATAAAGGTGGCTTCTATTGTATTGCCATTTCATTTGTAGGTGTCTGTGGTCCTAAGCAGAGGTGCAGAGGGATTCCCTCCGCTGTTGCTCATTTCCAGAACATTACCTCATGAAGATACTACAATATTCAGACTAAGGTGGAGGCATTGTGCTACAAGGGGAAATAAGGTAGAGAGTTTACAGGACACACAAATCGGTACACACACCCGTGCAAAAAAAGGGAGTGTTACGCTTATATAATAGGGTGCTCACCATGTTTAGGTATTTAGTGCAGGGTTGCTGACTCTCCCGGCATATCTGGGAGGCTCACGGAATTTGGGCTGTTCCCCCGGTATCCTGGGAGAGCCAGCAAAGCTCCTGCATACCCGACACCCAACAATCACCCGTGTAATCCCTAGAGATGAGTGGGACTTGATGATTTCATCAAGTCACGCCCATCCCTTTAACACCTGAGATCACACGGGTGATTAACAGGGGGTGGGGCTTAATGACGAGATTTGCATACATTACGTCATTAAGCCCCGCCCCTCATAATAATCTATGGCTTCCCTCCGTGTTCTCCTAAGGGAAGCTTTCAATAGTTGGCAACCCTTTAGTAGGTGTAGCGGGTTCTCACAGTCCTAATAGCTGAAACGGTCCATGGCTAACTGTAGATCTGTAATGGAAAAACATTTAAAAAATAATTGTCAACAAAAACCTCTCAGAAAGGGATTGCCAAAAAAAATAATATAAAAGTTAGTTCATAAAATCCAATCAAATAGAAGCAAAAGCACTGGAATAAAGTATTTTTTATGGTATTTTTTTATAAGAAACAGGACAAGATCAGTTCCTCATTTAAGCCCTTAGGAACCAAGCAGTCAAAGAGATAAATAAGCCTTGCCTCCTTATGCAATAAAATCAGATTTCTATCCCTGTTGTTTGCACTTTCTCCTTCTTGAGTGTGGGTTGAGCTTAACCCAATATAGCTATATTGTGAACTAAACCTCCTTTTTATTTATGTGCAGGCACATAGTGTTATTTAATGTATGTTTGGAGCGCCGGACCTCTTTTGTTCCATATATATATATATATATAGAAAAGGGTTAGCAACAATGTGCTAGTGGCTGCACTCCATGAGAGAACAATATAAAACACAGTGTGGGCAATCACAGTAACCCAGGATGGGACTCATCATAATCCAGCCCGAAACTGCTGGAGACAATAGCACATACAGTGTGAGTATAATATGTCACGTAGACTAAACCATCGGAAGAATAAGAAAATGCAAGGTAAGGTAAGAAAGAATAACGATACTCATCACTAGGTTGACTAATGGTGCTGGAGCAGGATCATAAGCGCAGCCGTCACCCAATATATATATATATAATTAAGTAAATAATTGTTATTTTATTATAACAGTTTAATTTGGTAAAAAAGATTTTAGATAAAAAAGATTCAATTTATTGGCATTTACCCCCTCCTACACAATTTCCCATTGCTCATGAAGGGGTACTGTTTGTGCCATCTGTTATGCCTGCTGTTGAACATAGGCAGGAGGCACAATTAAAAATAGGTATCTACTGGTATGAATATATTTTTGGCCTTAAGATGAACTTGGCAAAGCAAGTCAGAATCTACAGGTAGAAAACATGGTGACCAATGCCCCAGATGGCACTTATTCACCTTAGACTGTCAGAATTATTGTTACAGTTCTATTGACTTCAACTGCAATATGAAGTTAACTTAGTAGTTATGGAAGCTTTTATTAAATATCACATTTTGTCAAGATTAACATCAAGATATTGTTCAAGGAGAATGTCAAGGGCTAATTAATTAGGCACCAAAATGTTCTCAAGTCTAAATGAATCATAAATTAAGATTTATGTTTCTTTCCTAAAGTTCAGACATTTCAGATAACTTGGTAGATATCGTGACTGTGGATTCTGAGCAAACCTCTAAGATTTTCTCATTCCGCTCAAAGCAATATACACAGTGAAAATATATACTAACCTAAAAATTAAATAGATAAATACAATATCTAATAGTTTCAGTAAGTAAGTAGTAGAGTAATTGTCAAAATTGTAGCATCTGTTTATTCAGATTAATTTTAATAATCTATTACAAAAATTAGATCTTTATTTTTAAGTAAATGCATTTCATAAAAGTGGGCAAACATGTGGATTAAACATCAATGCAAGACCTCAAATATTAATATTATAATATATTTATCACGGCCTTGGTAGTTTCGGGGAGATATCCGGGACTGGATTGCAGGACTGGATTGCAGGACTGGACTGCAGGACTGAACTGCAGGACTGGATTGCAAGGACTGGACTGCAAGGACTGGACTGCAAGGACTGGACTGCAGGCTGGAATGCAGGCTTGGTAACAGGCTGTATTGCAGGCTTGGTAACAGGCTGGATTGCAGGCTTGGTAACAGGCTGGATTGCAGGCTTGGTAACAGGCTGGATTGCAGGCTTGGTAACAGGCTGGATTGCGGGCTTGGTAACAGGCTGGATTGCAGGCTTGGTAACAGGCTGGATTGCAGGCTTGGGAACAGGCTGGGTTGCAGGGC
>WWET01003315.1:89559-103526 GCA_011038615.1 Limnodynastes dumerilii | reverse complement strand
GCTCTCCAACGTTTTTGCCATTCAGGATGAGTACTATCATGAACAATATTTTTTTTGCAAATTTCTAAGTTTCTATGATTGCATAGGACTCTATTGATATTATTTGCTGTACCCTATTACCTTTTTTTTTTTTTGCCTCTAATATTGTACACCGTGATATATTTTCGCATATATTAATTTATAACTATTTTTCAAATAAACAGTGATTTTACTTTTCTAATCTGAAGACTATTTGTACTAGATACATTGTTTCTTTACATTTGACGTAGGTGTGTGCACATTAGTTTGTGCTTTGGGAGTTCCTTGTAACACTCTCTTTTCTGTAACGTATATTTCACTACCCGTAGCACCCCTCATTAGAAGGATACCACGTCACCCTTATTATTGAACCTAGTGCGTTTGTTTTTTCTTGGTTTATGTATGGTTCAAATTTCAATTATGTCTGCAAAGCCAAAGATTCATTGAAAACCAAAGCATATATATTTTAATGTAATATTCATACTTTTTATAGTTGGGTACTCCCAAATTCTCAGGTTTGTTTAGCAAGTTTATGAGCCTAATACCTGTAAATTAGAGCTCCCTCAAACCTTGGTACACCTATGCTGTAGTATTTGAAATGCCTGTATTAATTATTAAATATCTGTAACATAAATAGCTGGGGAAAATGTGTTGGTTTACAGTGTTATGTCAAGGTGGTCCTAGAAGTTTTTTTTCTAACCTCCTGTAACCCTTTTTATTGTTATATCTTTTTCTTAGCTAACCATTGTACCTTTTGTAAATAAAGCATTTCTTTATTAGTCTTCATATAGAAGTGGACCCAGTATGCTGCCACTGTTTTACACTCTTTGGGCCTGATCCAGAGGTACGCTGATGCGCTGTGCTTACTAAAGCACAGCGTATCGGCGTTCACTTACCTTGACACTCCCCCTGTGCGGGCGTATGGCCCCTTCCTTACGCCGGCTGAAGGCTACCCTAACTTCAGCCGGCGTAAGGAAGGGGCCATACACCCGCACAGGGGGAGTGTCAAGGTAAGTGAACGCCGATACGCTGTGCTTTAGTAAGCACAGCGCATCGGCGTACCTCTGGATCAGGCCCTATGACCCAGTTGATCGTCAGCCATGACAGCAAGTATTTCTCAAAGCAAAGAACATGCAGTTACAAAGCAACATATTAAAGAGTTTGATAAATACAACCTTGACTCCAGCGTCCCTACGGTGCTGCTACGGACGCCCGATCCATGATCGGGCGTTGCCGTAGCAACGCCGGGCAACATCTGCCCGGCGCCTGCGCAGATCGGCTGAGAAGCCGATCTTACGCTCACGCCCGCCGTCCTAGCGACGGCGGGCGTACCTCTGGATCAGGCCCTTTGTGAGCGTAAAATGCCCCTAATGCAGAAATCTGTATCCAGTTCTTAGTCTCTAAAACACTTAGGACCGTGTTCAGACTTAAGAGTGCTTTCCGTACGCATGGAGTAGCAAGAATCCACACGTAGGTGGCTAGTCCACCCCCCTGACACTTCCCCTTCACTTACAGAGTTTAGCTGACTAATGAATATGTGACCATAGTCCCGCCTTAATTTCTCCATGTGTATCATTATGCAGACGTAGCGCTTAGAAGTGTGAAATTGCCTAACCCAGCCCATAATGTACAACTTAAATGCCTCCCCCATTCACATTGCGTATTCTCGCATGAATGGAGTGTTGTCACTCCCTGTCGAACAAATTTGTGCACGTGTGCGAATCAACTCTGTACACATTAAAATCCGATGTGTAACATCTGCCGTGTGCATGTGCAGTTCGCAAAAAAAAAAAGCTAACTTAAGCACATGTCATGCATAAGTTGGCTAACGTTATTAAGTCTCAATACAGTCCTTAAACAGTCTCTAAAATGTTTTGGTTTGTTACTTTAATCAATAGGGATTGTGGGAATAAATAACTGGGTAATGATTGCTGTTAAAGTTATATAATTAAGGTTATAAGCTCGCATTGGCCTGAGAATGCAGCGTGTGATGGTAGCTTGGTACATATAGATGTTTACCATACTAAGGGGTAGCAGAGGTAGTGTTGGGATAGAATAGTAAATGTGGATCTTAGCTATGCCAGAGCCTTGGTAATTAAAACCCTCCCTCACAGTGGCCAAGGGTGCCTTTGGAGGTGTGGTTTGCCATTTTGATTACCTCATTTGTGACAGATCACACCCCATTAAGGAAACCGCAACAGCAGTGATTGTTCATCTGTTTTCCACCAAGAAAGCATTTTTCCAATGACTGGAGGATTTTTGAAGATTCCAAGTGCAACATGTATCTTAACCCTTCCCTAACCCTCTCCCTAACCTTCCCCTGCTAGCAGCCTAACCTTAGCCCTCCATGTCCTACAGCCTAACACTAATCTTACCATTTTAGCAGCCTAACCTACGGTGAAAGGAATCTTAACCCTCCCCTAACCCTCTGTCCAGCAGCCTAACCCTAACCTTCCCTTTCCACCAAAAACAGAAAGTGACAGCGCAGAAGCCTAACATAAACTAAATAAAAGATAATAATAGTACTAACTGTGATGGATGAATGACCAATGCTGGTAAAAAGCTAAATACATGTATATTTAAAAGTTACACAAACTTGAAAATCAATACATCAGTATGTATGGATACATGCACACAATAAGGAGGCAATTGGGAGCAAATTCATATAGAGCAGCTAGCATAGACCTTATGCTTATATTATAGTAGGTAATAAGCAAAGAACCGGGGGTATGGTACTTGAATGAGTCAGGCAGAGATACACAAGGGGAATTACCCACACATGGGGAATTGCAGCTCCACTTGATCTAATCCAAAAGCACAGTTATTGACAAGTATAAATACATCTGTGCCACCGTGTCTGCAACCTCCTCAGTAGTCCCCATCCATGTTTCTCCAGCCTCCCTAGTAGTCCCCAATTATGTGTCTCCAGCCTCCCTGGTAGTCCCCATTCATGTGTCTGCAGCCTCCCCAGTAACACCAATCGTGTCTCCAGCTCTCCAGTATTCCGCAATCATGTATTTGCAGCCCCCCAGTATCCCCTTATTTCCTTAGGGCAAGGTCTTCCAGTGCTTTTTCCCCAGTTGGAGGCATTGCACCACGGCACACTTGGCAACATCCCGTGGCACACTGGTTGAGGAGCACTGATTTAGTGGACCAGTTGGTGATGTATTATGAATACTTTGTATGGGAATTATTGTCTTGTTAAATAGTAGGGGTGTCTTAATACAGACCTCCTGAGTACACATATAGCAGATGGATAGGGACTCACCTACAAGAGGTGCCTTGACGATGGGCAGGTGAGCTTAACCCATTATAGCTATATTGGGAACTAAACCTCCTTTTTATGTATGTGCTGACACATAGTGTTATATAATGCTTGTTTGGAGTGCCAGACCTCTCTTTTGTTCCTTGTAGTTGCACATAGTTACATTAGGCATGTCGTAGCATTTAAAATATTGGTATAATAAAAACATAAACAGGGACACAGGATTATCAAAAATAATCTAATTTGAACACAAAAGAGCTATGAAGATTTATAACAGGCAAGAAGTCTCCAAAGGTAATTTTACATCATCTATTTAATTATTAATTCTATAATTACAGTGAGCAGCAAATAGATTGTACATCAATTAATATGACCTAATTACAGGTATTTTTTAATCAAAGCCATAAATTTAAATTAGCTCTGCTGAAAAAACATGTCTACATTTAAAATGCTGATTCATTTTATACAACATTTATGAGTCAAGTATTTTAACTTAATGATATGAAAAACTGCCTGAATTAAACAGAGAACTCTGAAAACTGTACTTTTATATGGAAGATGACAGTACCACATTACCGATATTAATATGAGAAATAGTAAGAAATCCTTACAGGTCATTGGGACCCTTTTTGTATTTAGTTTAACTTAATAAATAAACTATGTTATTAATGATTATTAAAAAATATTCTTAAAAATCACATTTGAGGAAATTTGGGCAAATACTTTTTCTCAACATTCTAACTTTCCTAATGAAAGTACATGTTGCTAATCAGAAACTGAAAGGTATGATTAGCTACTGTAACCAGAAATGTTTAATTAACAGAGAACAGCATGTTCTCTCCTTCTCTGATCTCCTAATTTTTTTCTGTCATGTTGACCTACAGTATCTATAGGCTCATTTGTATATACCTAGAAACAGCAGGTCATAATGGCTATATGTCTCACCCATTGTCCGTTCATTCATAACCAATCTGTCATTCAGACAGGTTTTATGGTCATATAAACATCTTTGAAAGCTTCAGACTTTCACGGATGTCACCACAGCGGTTCCTAAATTGAGGGTATGATAAGCTCATAAAAGATCATAAAGACCTTATTATAAATGCAATGTCTTTCTTTACTAGGTATGTCTCCCCTTGGAAGTAGTTCATACCAATAATACATTTTTTTGTAAAGCTGTTGTGAGCGGCTGCTTACCAGGACACGGAGTCTAACCATGGGTTAGTGTTTACTGAGCCCCTGATGGTAGAGACAGATTTGACTGCAAACCCACGGGTTGGTGGGTACATGTGCATGTTCTATAGTCTTATATATTCACAAAAAGCTGATAAGTAGATTCTAGAGTAAAAAAAAAATTAGTTAGCAAAGAATAAATAAATTTGTAGGTCATAGTATTGTCATAACTATTGCTCTATTAGGTAAATTAATATTAATATGATAGAGGTCATCATCAAATAATAATATAAACATTGTTTTAATCTCTTTCAAGAATATTATAATTGTAAAATTGTCTTTTTATCATTTTCAAAAACACAAGAATAAAACCTGCCATTTGTGGGGACAGCTTGCAAACATTTACTTGTCATTTCACTCCATTTAATCATTTACTCAACACAATGATTTTCATACATATTTCTCATAATGACATGTCACACAAAGGGGTGTTTCACCTGTTTCCTCTCTTACCTGTTACTGTTGATCTTTTCACTCTTGTCTGGTTAGCTACACCTGGGGCTGCCTTCTGACAGGTCTGGGATAGTGACCTGATGGGTGCATGCTGCACAAGCCTATCCCCACCATCCAGGGCTCTAGTGAAGACCATACCCTCGCTCTTTGGTTGTGCTGTTTCCCATTATTTTATTCTCCAAGGCTAGCCTCAATCTCAAAAAACAAAATACAGACAGAAGTATGTCACTGTTAACTTAAAACAAACTACTACATTGGGTGTCACTTAGATACAATCAGCAACACTAGAAGTATTTGTTACTCAATCTAGGTCTGCACTTTAAACACTTAACCAGGACCCCAACCCCCTCCAATTGTATCTAAGGGTCTGGAATTAGACAATAAACAACACAAAGGACACTTTGTCACAGGTATCAAAAACTGTTACTAACTAGGCTTTCACCTTTCTACCAGTAACTCTTCATCAATATCGCTAAACATACTACTGTCTGCCTCTCACAATCGCAACTAACATTTAAAGACATTTATACAAACAAAACATACACATCCAACAATCCCAACAAATGGTAAAATAACAGTACCAATGCTTATTACTTAAACACATTAGAAGAAATCTGGGAACAAGCATAGAAACAAATTTAAATAATATCTAAAATAGCAAATAACCCACTACTAAATAAAAAATAATCAACATTTAAATTACAGGTTTCCCTTCTAACAATGTAACTTACCAATGGACCAGACTGACTGCAGTGACACAGAGGGAAATAATAAAAGCAAGTACAATTTTGCATACCTTAAAGCCATGGAACTTCCCATCTGTCAACACAGAAGACATTGGCCCATCTAGGCATCACATATGAGGAAGACCGTCCTGAGCCCCCATCTAATAAAGATTAATAAATTATTGTCCATAGATAACATATTTACTAATAAAATGACAAGCCAACAAACCAGCTTTTACTTAGCATCAATCCTGATCACTCTCTGGCTCCAATATCAGGGTGTAAGATTATATAGATTTTATCATAGTGATAGGTGTGAGTATAAGAACAATAGACCTCTAAATACATTGGTCTATTAAAAAGTTAACTAAACAGCATTGGCCATTTCAAACAAGGTGTTAGTTCTTTACAGCCTATTGAGTGCAATAATTTCGATGCCTATTACCATATATGTAACATAAAGAAAAATGATGTTCAGTGTCTGTAAATTCCATAATTGTAATAAGGCTATGCCTTATGTTTAAATATTATTTAACTACATCACAATCATTATTATAAAGACAAACCACAAACAAAGCAAGTATTAAAATGATTATCAGATAATCCAGACAATATATACCTTTCAAACAATAGCCATAAAAAATTGTTTCTTGAAATAATTGTGATTACAATTATATTTTACTAAGTTGTAAACAGAATAATAACACTGGTTGACACTGATTTTGTCACAGGGTTCCTCATGTGTTATTATTAATACTTACTCTCTTCTGACTTCATGAATGGTCATAGCTTCTTTCTATCATCCACAGTTTTGAAATAAAGCAGACCTAAATAGATGATATTGCAATATATGGCCCGTTTATGGAGCATAAATGAGGCTTCACTAGGCCATATTAAGTTAGTCTGGCAGCACACAAACAACTCCACACACTTCCCATCTGGTGTGCGGGCTTGTCCAATGGTTTGTGTGCTTTGCACTTGGACTGCTCCAATGGTTTGTGTGCTTTGCACTTGGACTGCTCCAATGGTTTGTGTGCATTGAACATGAATTGGCCCTCAGAATTGTGTGACAAGCTGCTGTACAGAGAGTTACTTTCATCTGCTAAGGTAATCATGAATCCTGCGCTGTGTTTCTCTGCCAAGTCGCACAATGCCTAGAACGTGTGCTATCAGTCCAGACTCTTTTTGCTACCTATATGGTGAGGTTACCTTTAAACGGCAGAAACGCCGTTTGACGCTACTTGACACATCAGTGCTATAAATTTTACTATGGTCGATGACCAAAGAGTGGGTCCCTCATCAGCACATACTAGTCTCTAGTTTCCTGTGGAGTGCTTCACAAACTGTTCAAATAAACTTTATCAGCAATGATATGCTATATGGACATGTTTTAACAACAAGTAATTGTTGTTAGTTAAAGAATAAGTTAAATACATTGAAACAAGTACAATATTTTGTCTTATTTTTAAGTTACCTTACTGTAAAAGAATAAGTTCCCCCTCTGTGAATTTACAGTGTTGGCAAGTTATTTTACAATCAGATTGTGATGCACAGAATAACAGAAAAGTTTTGGAAAAAAAAGAATATTACCAGCCTCTGGAGAAGAATGAGGCATGTTCTGAAATATATCAGCAGCTGTATATGTCTTTCAGACATAACTGGATTGGATTTGAGGCTTGTGTTTTTGTTTGTGCTCATATGCAGGCCTATTATAAGTAACAGTTTCATGAAATGGGAAGATCAAGTATTCATGCCTAGCAACTGAGAGTTCTTTTACATCACAGAAACATGATCAATGTGCAAAATCACTATTCGCATGCCCATAAATTACATAGCAAGTGTATGGTCACCCACAGAATATCTGATTTACATGCAGCTGTATAACAAGCCACATTCTAATCTGTTCCAGAGGGTTCAATATGTTCCTTGGTATTTCAGAAAGATTTATTTCAGAGAGGCTGGGGGATTATTTACAGATAGCTGCGGGGTCATACTGTAAAATTGGCCGAAAGTACCTCACTGTTGCCCTGAGCGCATTTGGACAAATTGTGCAGCAGTGATTTGAAGGTTCCTGCAAAAACAGACTTTAACCCTATAAATGATGGCTTGTCTATGCACTCAGGAGAGCAGCCTTTAATGTATTTGGAAATCACGGAGTGTCTCTGGATCTTTCATATATTTGTAGCTGCTGTTGCTACTGACACAGTAATTTGCATCTCACTAGCATGAAGCATAATACAGAATTGTCTCATGATTATTTTCTTTTGCAAGGTCTGTGCACACCAGGTTACTGCTTATGAATCATGCATTCTGAACAACTGACACAGTAACACAACACACATACTTATTAGTGTAATAAATCAGGTATATCTGGCCTTGAATAACGATGAATGGTCTGTGGAGTTTTATTATTCTTAGAAAGAGTTAGGCATTATCTATCTGATGTGATGTGTAGATCAGTCTGTATTCATGTATTCATTCAAAGTTGTGCCCATATGTGTTGATAGGTTTGGATTATGTCGACATTTATACAGATTAAGTCCATAAGGTGGTGGTTACTTGTATATATGCAACATACAGTATATTTAGAATTGAGTGAGTCTAACCATCACATATTGCAAA
Organism: Limnodynastes dumerilii; assembly: GCA_011038615.1. NCBI lineage: Eukaryota > Metazoa > Chordata > Amphibia > Anura > Limnodynastidae > Limnodynastes > Limnodynastes dumerilii. Next base: position 95,210 of record WWET01003315.1, on the reverse strand, counting down.
GTTCTTTATGATTACATGTTTTCTTGATAAAGTAATATGTAATGATATACAGGTACTCCTCACTTAACATCCTACCTATTTAACAACCGTTCGGACTTACGACCTTTACATCCAGCATCCCGCACTCATCAACAGGGGAAATTAATGCGCTAATGACCTCTGCCCTTGCGACGTGACGTAGCCCACACTCAGTTACTGTATTGTCCTCCGTTATGCAAAGTAAAGCAAACTTAAAACACAGTTTTCTTTAGTCTATTTCTTTATTCAGAATCACTAACAATGATTACGATACACGAAGGTGCATATTACAGCACTGTACTCACTTAGCGACCAATTCACTTAACGACCGAGTCGTAGGAACGGAACTCGGTCGTTAAGTGAGGAGTACCTGTATTCCACTGACATAGGGGTAGATCCAGAACTAAGCACGCTAGCGTATTTATGCAAGCTGGAGACGTAAAAACACTATTTTGCATGTACTGCGCACTACTATCAACAGGGGCGTGACAGCCATACGACACCCGTAATTACTCTTTGGAGGCGGGGTGAGGCATTTAAATCGTACCGTATGGGCGTGTTTAGGCGTGTAAGTACATGCAGCCATTATGGCCGACAGGAGTTATGCATGTAAAAGTTAAGGTAGGGTTTGGAAAGCGCAACACGGCTAAACTACGTATGGCGGAAGGGGAGTGCATAGTAAGTACGCTACGCTAGGAAACGTAATGGAAACGTAGCTCTGGATCTGAGCCATAATCGTTAGTCAGTATTCAACAAATGTGTCACTGTTAATGACAGTTTGTTTGGATACATTGCATTGCTGGGTGAATAGGAGCAAGATAAAAACTCTTTTTTAAGTAAACACGGAGCAGAGAAAAAAATAGAAGCAAACTAGTAAATCTTCCTAATAGCCATACATAATATAGAAGTCCCTGCGTTAAGGTATTAAGTGATTGAAATCATTAATGAATGTTATTCTTACATTATGGTGGTATGTGCCATAATGTTTCTTGAATTAGCCGTGGACAAATATATTGATGCCCTTGTATCTTTTCAATATGACTGATAAGCTCCTCTAAAATTTTGAAACCAACTATATTATTTGGTCTATATATAACCTAGTAAACCAATAGCAACAGTCCATATTATGGCCCAGATCTAGACTTACAATGCCGCTGCACTTAGAGCTCTGAGCACATGGGAAGCACGGAATTAACGGATCCAGCCTTCCATACAGGCGAGTAGAGGTCACTTCCCTTGCTCATACGAACATATGATCCAAAGAGCCTTGCCTCACTTTAAATGAGGATGGTGTAGCTAGTAATTATAATTGTACTGGTAATAAAGCATAGTAAATCAAGATGAGAAGATGAGAAACAAAAAGGGGATAGTAAAAAAAAACCAACAAATTAAACTATTGGAGAAATAAAACAATAACAAAAAATAACAAGATGATTCAATAATGAAATATTCCAAAATAATATGCAAGATAAATTCGTAAAACAAAATGTAACAAATGGGGCGCATATAAATAGTTTGGTGTCTCTTAAACAGCTTATCAGACTGTGATTCAATATTAAACATGCTTAAAAAAGCAATGGTTATTTGTCAAATGTCTGTAGAGAACCGCTGCTTATTTTCATAGTGTCATAAAACAAGCACAATTCTAACATCTGAGAAGGAGATTCTCCACAACGACACCTGTTACAGGTCAGTATGCCACGCCCTGGATGATTACAGCTACTCTTTCTGGTAAAGTCGGAAGATGTACTGTGGGGAGCTCACCTGCACCTTCAGTCAGTTGCTGCTGTGCAGTTTTTTATTAGCCGTCTGTGTTTACCATCCTAGCAGTTCGGGGGGTGCACACTATGAGGTCAATTTACAAAGATCAGTTTCATGTGATATTGGCCATTTTAATGTAAAAATGGGCATTATCAAAAAACTATAAACTTATTTACAGTACAAACCATGGTTTGCCATGGAAAATAACAGTTCCCATGGCGATCCAGGTAAATTTTGGGTCTCTCCGCCAGCCTGTTCTTTTCAAAGTGTGCTGACGCTTTGTTATATTTATTAACCCTTGGAGCAGAGTTTTACACTCCGTTCTAAGAGTTAAACTAACGTCAGCTCAAAAAAAACCAACAAAACAAAATTGACTTAAAGAAACAACAGAATAGGGTTAAAACCTACCTGACCGGGAGACGTGTCTGCCTGCAGACATGAAGACCCTGCGCATGCACAGTGTTTCTCATGCCATAGACTTGAAATTCATTCAAGCTTCGGTCATCACAGATCATTATGGGACCTTGCCAGAGGGGTAAGTATAAATAAATAATGAACGAAGCTGCTAGGCTGTCAGCAACGTTCATAAAAAAAATTATAGGGTAAGTAAATAGACCCCTATATTTGAGACGGGGATCATATGGAGTCATTTTCATAAATTATGAACGAAGCTGCTAGGCTGTCAGCAACGTTCATAAAAAAAATGATAGGGTAAGTAAATAGACCCCTATATTTGAGACAGGGATCATATGGAGTCATTTGGTGGTGACAATAGGGGTTCAGCATCAAGGTTTACTTATGCATTTCACTCTTCAAAGGGGCTTCTGAGGGAACAATGTGGCAGTAAACCCAATTATGTCGCGATCTAAGATCTCTTTAAGCATAAAGAACACATGCGTGTAACCGTGTGTGTGTGTGTATATATATATATAATTCTCTGACTTTTATTTTAAAGATAGAAGATTATGGTTAGACGCTGGGTAATGGCTAGAGTGCCAGGCCGTGTTTTGTTTTTGTGCAAACTCCCCTTGCTTTGTGCATCTGCTGTATAAATTACCTTATAGATTGATCTGAGCAATCTCTATCTTGGATGTGTGTTTTAAAGCGTGTCTGGGACAGCAGCTGAAAGGGGGTGCTGTCTCAGAGTGGCTGTTTTGGAGACTTGGGGATCAATATAAGGGGTGAGCTCTCAATTTAGAAAAATATTTGATATGTGACCCATAGTTGGGACTCTAAATTTTAGAGTTAGGACCACCCAACAGAGAAGCCTTGTAAGTGGCGGATGGCTTATCACATGTCTGCAGATATCGCTAACTAATTCTCTGACTTTTATCTTAAAGACAAAAGATTATAGTTAGTCACTAGGTAATGGCTAGAGTGCCAGGCCGTGTTTTGTGTATATATATATATATATATGTGTGTCATGCTAATTTTTTGTGTGTAATATTCAAGATGTGTACGTTACGTTTATATAAATATATGTGTGTGTGTTTTTTATGCATGTACGTGTGTATATATATATATATATATATATATATATATACAAAAAGAAGCAAAAGGGGGCGCTTCATGGTGCAATAAAATAAGTATAATCAGTAAATACTAGCAGCGTACCAAATAAACAGAACCAAAATCAAATTGGTTCACAAAGTGCATATAAATATTACCGCTCCAGCAGGTGCAAGGCACGACCTCCCAGCGTCCTGGAAGCACTGTTGGCTAACACTCTTCGGCTGGCGGGCAAACTTAGAGATGGAAGTAAAAGGAGATAGATGGAGGATCCGAGTGCATGAAATGCCTTGCTCCTACGTGTTTCATCAAGAGTGACTTCGTCAGGGGGTGTGTTCTTTTGGCGTCACACATTACCTAAATATACCCTTACAACCAGCTGTGGGTTATCTGAGGTTGATTATCAAGTATCGGGATCGTGTGTTTACATTTAAAAAATGTACATACTCAAGAAACATGATATATAATACATTTTAATTACTCAAAACAAGACAGTCATTTCTTACACATATACAGGAATAGCTCCTAATAAACAAAACAATTCAATTGCTCATAGTTTGGTAATGCCAATTTTATATTGCATACAATGTATCGTTTTAAGGGACAAAAGAATAACTTAAACGTCACAATATGAAGATCTCAATATATAGACCAATTGAATAAACTAATCCATAAGGGGGGGTCATCTCAAAGCTTTCATCAAAGTGGAGATACAATAACACTCTCTCTGTGAGAGCGTTTTTAACCGGTCTCCACCCCTGACATCTAACACAATATGTTCTATTACTCTTATAGAGAAGCCCTCTATGAGACCACCATGGACTGATTTAAAATCACGGGATACTGTATGTAAAATATTTTGATTTAAAATATTCCTATAATGTTCCAAGGCTCGTACCCTCAAGGGACGTTTCGTTTTTCCAATATAGGATTTACCACTGCAGTAAATAAACAACATATGTTGTATTGCAATTAGTGAAATCTTTTATTATATATTGTACTTTTCGGGTGGAGTCATAGAAGGTTTCCTGAATTTAACACTTGGTGCACAGGGCAAAAAAGGTGTTTGTACGGGTTCTAACTTCAAGACAGACACCCACCCTATTATAATCAGTGACCAAAGGACAATCTAACATGGTTTTCTTAGAGGAGGATACCACAGAACTAGAGTGAGTCTTATATGTTAACAGTGATTAGAGCTCTTTGAAAGCCTTGTGGGATAAGAGACTCGGGATAATGTCTTTCAAGGAAACGTGATTTGTACACTTCAGCTTGCTCTATAAATTTATCTACTGTAGTACAATTCTGGCGCAAGCGTAAACATTGCCAATAAGGGATATTAGGGTAGATCCAGAACTACGTTTGCCGTACGTTTACTCGCGTAGCGTATTTTTGCGTGCGTACCTTCTATACACTCTCCTAGGCACACCCCTTGAATGTACATATTTTGTCAAGATACGCTTTTCAAACCCTGCCTTAACTTTTGCCAACGTAACCGCAGTGATCCGCACACGTACGTATGGGCAACACGTATTTACGCAGCTAAGCACGCCCATACTGTACACTTTAAATACAAACCCCCGCCTACTTAACGTATTTCAGACGTATTTTGGAATCCCGTAAAATTGGCACGCCCACACGTAAGCATTTACGTGACACATACGTGAATGGCCTATACGTTCACAATTACGCTACGTTACTGAGCGTATTTTCTATGGTGCGCATACGCAGTACTTACCAAAAGGCGATTTTACGTCTCCGCCGCGCGTAAATTCACTCACAAGCGCTGTTCTGGATCTGGCCCATTGTCCTTACATTTTTTTATAGTGACAGCTCTTGTATTTTAAATAACTGTTGCTGTCTACTTCTTTAAAATATGTACATGTAGATTGGCTTCTCTGGAGCTCTCAGCAACAGATCCAGAAATTCAATTTGTCGCCCGCCAAATTTGGAGCTTCCATCTACCTCCTTTTCCTTCCATCTCTAAGTTTACCCGCCAGCCGTAGAGTTATAGCCAACAGTGCTTTCAGAATGCTGGGAGGTCGTGCCTTGCACCCGCTGGAGCGATAATATTTATATGCGCTTTATGAACCAATTTGATTTTGCTTCTGTTTATCTGGTATCTACTGATTTAACTTTTTAAAAATGTAAATTTTATTACACCATGAAGCACCCCCTTTGCTTCTTTTTGTTTCAGAATTATTGGAAAACTGGAGCAGGTACGGTTTATTTCTGAAGGGGAGCTGCGGTCTTCTGGTCCTCGGTTGTATTATTCGATCCTGTCTCCTGTCTATCATCCATATATATATATATATATATAAAACCAGAATGGAAGCTGCTCAATCAATTTATTAAGTAAATGT
>WWET01003315.1:63317-75652 GCA_011038615.1 Limnodynastes dumerilii | reverse complement strand
ATATATAATTTGTGTTTATTTTAAATAGTGTTATTTGAAATTCGTGTTATATTAGAAATTGGGGTGTTTCCCATAGCAACCTATCAGAGTCTAAAGCTCCCAATTTCTTATTACATACTAAAGAATGTCAGCTAGAATCTGGTTGGTTGCTATGGGCAACATCTCCATTTTTCATTTTCACAATTTAGTAAAACTGGCACCAGGTGTTGCATAATTACAAGTCCATCCCATTCATCATGACCCATTCCATTAGGTACAAAATACTCTGCTCCTCAGTTTTCAACTTTCAGTAGCTCTTGTTGAAGAGACAAATACCTTTTCTTAAATATCAGTTGTCATTTCACCAGGTGGGTGACAGTTGTAAGCTCAGGTGCAGAGTATATTGTACTCAATAGAATGGGTCATGCTGGAGGGTCTGCAATTCCTTTCATGCTCTGACACCTTTTTGCTATATCTATGATGTAGTTTGCATGCATGTACTGCCTCAGATAGTTTGTCTGACATAGAATGAATATAGAAGATGCCACATGACTAGTTATATCTGATATTAATATCATATTAATATCTGTGATTATTATCTAGAATAGTGTTTCCCACCCTTGGTCCTCCAGGACCCCTAACAGTGCATGTTTTCCAGGTCTCACTGCTGGAGCACAGGTGTGTTCATTACTAACTGACACATTTTAAAAGCTCCACAGGTGGTACTCATTATATCACTTTTGAATCTTTAAGGAAACCTAGAAAATATGGACTGTTAGGGGTCCTGAGGACCGAGGTTGAGAAACACTGGAGTACGTGGTGGCATGAGAGGTGTTGAAAATCTGAGCACGAGACCTATGCTGCCTGCATAGTCCCACAAAGGCGTGAGAGCAACATCACTGTCACCAATTTAGAATGTGCACCTCACTCCCAGCAACCCCCAGGGATGCCACACATGGACCATTTTAGTTGCTCTTCTTTGCGCAGTCTCTAATGTACTTATATCTTTCTGGAGATATGGCCTCCAGAACTGAACATAGTATTATAGAGGAAGCCATGTCAAAGACCTATAAAGCGGCATTACCACTTCTCTTTATTCTGCCACTAATTCCTTTTCTTACAGGGAGAAATACAGACAAGACTCAGCCGTAGCCACGCTTCACACAGCGCGGATTCAGCAGATCCCTGTTTGTACTACTCCCTGCAATAGCCGCTGCTGTATATCTATGCACTATGCTGCTCTGACTGCTTTGAAGGAATAATTCAAAGCTGACAGAGCAGCTTTGTACAAAGATATGGAGCAGCGTCTATTGCAGGCATAGGGAGCCATTCAGCTTGCTGATTGGCTCCCTTACAATATCGGGAGCTTGCTCCCGATATTTATTAACTTTCCAAAAGACCAAATAATTGTACAAGAGCGTTTCTGGTGCATTTATTTGGCGTTTGAAAAATTGATCTTGGTCATACACTACAGCGACTATTTGTCCGATCCCCCGATAATTGGGTGATTGGGCCGATAATCGCTCTAGTGTATGGCCACCTTAAGTCTTTATGTTTTTTACATTTTCATTTAATAACAAAGGGGTAGATACAGACTTAAGTTTACTTCAAGTACAATCCTATAGCATAGTTATGCACTAGTAAGTATAATGCACTCCCCCGGGCTCTCCCCTCACAAGTTCCAAACACTATCTTAACTTTTCCATGTGTATCCGCGGTCGTACGTATCGCCTTCGTATTCAAATGCCTCCCTCCACCTACAATGCGTATTTTCTGCTTGCGTAGGGATGACATGTCCCTTCGAACAAGTTACGTATAATCAAAGTTACGATATGTAACATCTGCCACGCGCATGCGCAGTGCATTCCAACAGCCAAATTTACGTATGTAGCATGTGTAAATTAGCTGTCGTTATTAAGTCTGGACCTGGCCCAAACTGCATATTGTATATCATTTTTGTTATAATTTTGTAAATAAGCATTGTGATTTCTTTTCATATTAAAGATAAATTAATAAGTTAATGGGCCAGATTTTCTAAGCTGTGGGAAAGGAAAAGTGGAGATGTTGCCATAGCAACCAATCACATTCTAGCTGACATTTTTTAGTATGTAGTAGGAAAGTGAGAGCTACAATCTGATTGGTTGCTGTGGGCAACATCTTCACTTTTCATTAAGCCTTCTGAATCCTTTCGAGTGTTACACGATCATTTTCTTTTCCTTTTATATGCAACAGTTTTCCTTTATATTTTATTTATAATTTAATAATTGTCTGCATTTTATAAAATATGATTAGGGAGGCATATATTAATCTTTTTTAAAAAAGGACATAAAACTTAGAAAAAATTTTAGTTTAGAAGGGTTATGTAGTTTACTGGTTTTGTCATTTTTCTTAATTTGTTTATTCAGTTATTGTTTATTGACGTTTTTCACATTTTGTACAGAACAGAAACCCATACAAAAATACACAAAGGATGCTATCATGTCCCCCCTCTCCCTTCTCTGCTCCAAGCTATACATGTTTAGTTCCTCTAGCCTTTCTTGGTATGATTTGTTACAAAGGCCATGGACCATTTTAGTTGCTCTTCTTTGCACAGTCTCTAATGTATTTATGTCTTTCTGGAGATATGGCCTCCAGAACTGAACACAGTATTCCAGGCCAGGGCAATGAAAAGTCACTTCTTGTTTCTAACTTAATACTTTATATACCGGATATTGAACTTTATCATGATGGGGTGAGGACTGCAAGCTAGTTTCTAGCCAATATAATCTTGGCAAAAGGTATCAAAGCAAATATGTATTTGTATATGAGAACCTCCAAATGGTCTACAGAGTGAGGCCAAAAAGACACATTTGGAGCAACAACTCACATCCAAGCAATCGCCCATCCTATGAAACCAGAAGAGAGTCAGGCATACCCTGTGCAAGATATAAGGATGGACTTCCCTGAGACCCATGCACTACAGACCAATCTTTCTCATCAAACTCCCCCAAATTTTAATCCCATTGGACCTTCAGAGAGTCTGAGACTTGAGAAGTCGCACCCCTAGTGCCCAATTCAGAAACCTGATACTTTAATAAGATGTCACCTGTTTGGGGGGCCCCTAATCTGAGTCTGAAGCTATTGTTCTATCTGTAAATGTCTAAAGAATAAGGGCTGAGGGACCCCAATATCAGCGCTGTTTCTTTAAATTTATCTTAGTCAAAGAGAAGAAAGAAAAGCTATCATTGTTTTAGTGTCCTCACTAAATTATACAACTATAAAGCCTGTACTTTAGGATAGTGATTTAAAATATCTTAATTCGTATCTTAAAACACTGGTAATTATGATTATAGAAAATTGACTGTTACAACACAATATAAAATTAGTATTATAATACTTACTTTAGTTATCATTATAAACAAGGGGTACATTTAATGTTGAAATAAAAAAGTAATATTTGGAGAAAGGAAAAATGTCATGATGTCTGCTTTACAAATGTTATGAGCACAGTTACCAGGGCACGTAATCTAAATATTGGGTGGTTTTCGCCAGAGCCCCTGATGGTGGGAATGGACTGGAGCTGCACCCAAACAGCAGGTCGCGGCCCCCAGAACCAAACTCGTATAGAGAGAGGGAGATAGAACCGAAACAGGGCTAGGAGACTACAAAGTTACAAAGATGAGGCCCAGACCAGCAATGACTAGGAATACAGATAAGTGCAGGTGGAGTGGCACAGAACCAGTACAGGACTGGAATACAGATAAATGCAGGTGGAGTGGCACAGAACCAGTACAGGACTGGAATACAGATAAGTGCAGGTGGGGAAGAACAATACCAGCACAGGAGTAAGTAGATAAATGTGCAGCTGGAGACTCATAGTACCAGCGCAAGGCTGAATATAGTTTGTGCTGGTAGAATAAGCGGAGTCTGTGAGCACAGGTGTATACAAGTGGTGAAGGTGGAAATAGCACAGCGGTTAACCAGTTCAGGTGCAGGTAGGAACAGCACATGTACCAGCACAAGGCTGGATATAAACTAACAATACAAATTCAGGGGACTTGCACACAACAAATGGCAGGTAACTTCACTCACACCAGGAATAATAATCAAGACAAGGCAGGAATCCAGGGCACACAGGGGAGACACGGCAGGGAAACAAAGGGCACTCAGAATCAGAAGTTAGGACCGAATTTCAACAGAAACACTAGAAACATAAGCTAAGCTAGAAGCTATGACCAGCAAGGAGTCAATCAGGTGTGAGGTATTTAAGGGGAGAGCCACATACCCTTTGGCTGCTGATTGCACACAGCAAAATACACAGCTAGGGAATCCCAGCTGCGGGGTAATTAGCCAGGATCCCTAGCAAGAAGGAATGCTTCAGGGAAAACCAGGACCGGAATTCCTTATTACAGCACAAAGGGCCTGATCCAGACCTACACTCGCATGCGAATGTACGCTGATCGTAAGCGGAAAAAAACGCACTGCGCATGTGCATAGTGACAACTTCCGGTCGTACCAAAGACCTTTTCGTAGCGGCGATTCGGGTGTTCGTATTGTTTGTGTATTTTCCAACGACGGGGCGTGTTTATAGTATGAAGTTAGTACGGACGCTGGAGTTAAGGAATGTAGGCGGGGGGAGCCATTTAAATTGTACAGTATGGGTGTGCTTAGGCCGCTACGAACAGTGCGTCGCTACGAAAATACATACAAACACATGGAAAAGTTAGAGTAGGGTTCGGTGGACGTACTGAAAGGAAGGTAAGGGGAGTGTCGTGGGAGTGAAAGTTTTTACGCTGGAGCAGTAATACGCTCCGCTCTCATGCGTAGGTCTGGATCAGGCCCAAAGACACAATTATGCGCTGTTGCCATATGCAGCGTGTAACAACAAATTACCACGTTGCAAAAAATGTTTGATTGATAGATAGCAATGGTTAATTCTCTGGTGCTATCATTTGTCCATTGCCATAGAGTACAATAGAGAAGACTCTATTGACTTAATTATTGTGAGTAATCAAAATATATCAAATATTGGGAGTGAATTAAAAGGTGACTTCTTTTGTTTTAAATGGCAAGACAATGTGCTGTAGCTCAAAAATCACAAATCAGAAATAGGTCTGTCGGTTTTTCTATTTTTTTTCTGGAAGTATTGACAAAAACACTGGTGATTTGGGTATTTCGAAACTATAGTTTTAAAAAAAAAGTTGTATAAAACTCCAAATTATGGAGGAAAAAACACCACAATGATTCAAGACCTACTGACAGAACAATAAATAATTCTAAATTCAGGGAAAAATAAGTCCCAGGTATCTATACTTCTGCAATTAGCCTTAAGCTCAGAGCAATTAGACAAATATAGTAAGATAACAACACCACAATGATAATAAAAATTCAGTATACAAATTATATTAATTAACATAATATGATCATTAAGAAAGGTCTCAAACACGTTAGCTCTTTTCTTTTCAAACTAGAAGATTCAAGACTTTCATCTAAAATTAGTTGAGGGTACTCCCATGAGGTTCACATTCATGAAAATGAATTTCCAAACTGCAATGACTTTTCATGGTTTTGATATTATTCTGTATGAGATTTAGATTTTTGTTTTGTTGGTAAATCACAGAATCCATGCCAATTTGTGTGAACCGCCAACTGCCCGCTCTTTCTGTTCTTGGTTGCTAACAACTCACTGTGTACTCAGTCCTGGCTTTTGCTAGACAGGCAGGACACCTTTATTAGGTACCAAGAGGGTTTGGTCCCAGCTGGCTGCCTAGCAGCTGTATTCTGGGCATCTTCTGGTCACATGACCATGCAGGAGTCAACTGAAACAGGTAATTTCCCCTTGTGGGCATAATCTGATAGGTTACTGTATGCTTCAATACCTAGAAGATCTTAACCTCTCTGATGGTTATAGCGCTGTGCCTGTACCTTATCTTTTCTGCTCATATATTGTTTACACTTATTGTTTAAGTAGCTTTTGTTGTCCTGCTTGTTTCTGTTTATCCTGATACACTGACTATCCTTTACCCCTTGCTGCATTCTAGGTTACTCTGATGTACAACATGGTGTTCCTTTCAGCCTGTTTCTGTTATGCTTGTGCTAGTGATCTAGAATTTAGATCAGTTATGTCTTGCAATACAAAATACAACTCTTTTCATACTCTTTTCTAACACAAGCCAACCCCTGCCACTTAGCAGCGCTACAAAGTCTGGAATCTTATATTTAAAGGTTTACCATCAGGATGCAATTAAACGTGTATTTAATTCCATTTGAACTTAACCCAATTTACACCAATTTAGTAATTTCCTAGGCCTTAAATGCATAACATACTGCTACAGAAATTAACATAACGTGATGTGGTCTGGCCATGCTTCTCTCCCCCCAGTCCATGTTGGCCACCAGCAATTTGGCTCCTGTCCCACACCTTCTTGGCATGGGTGATTCAGGGAATCAAGCTCTTTCTGACGAGACAGTCAATCCTTGCTTGTAAATGATATGAAAGTCATAAAAGTATTATGGTCCATTACAATGGTGAAGTGTCTTTCATCCAAATAAGATGGAAGTTTCTTAATTGCCTAAACTATTGGCAATCATCCCTTGTCAATTGTTATATACCGCTGATACTCCCTGATCCAGCAATTTACTGTTCCAAGTACTTACTGTAAAGCATCAGTTTGTACAATGAAGTCCTTGGTCCAGATTTATTAAGCTGCAGGAAAGTTGCCCATAGCAACCAATCAGATTCTAGCTCTCACTTTTCTATTACATCCTAGAAAATGTCAGCTAGAATCTGATTGGTTGTTATAGGCAACATCTCCACTTTTCCTTTCCCACAGCTTAGTAAATCTGGTCCTTTGTCTTAGTTTGCTGTTATCAACACTGGAGCTAATACCCAGAGCCTCCTTCAATGACTAAATTGCCAGCTCACAAGCAGAAGTCCAATCAACTACCCTGGAGAGTTATTTATTTGTGGGATCTGTTAGAGACTTTGGGCTGGATCCAGACTTAAGAAGGAGCTTGAAATTAAGGACCTGATTCACACTTAAGAATCTTCTTAAAATAAGAACTTAAAGTCACTCCTTGGCAAAACCATGTTGATTGCAGGGGGAATTAATTTAATTGTATTCTTTGCATACAGGGATGTATCTTTGAATTGCTTATTGCACACAGATACTGACCAGCTTTACTATCACACTGTTAATTATTTAAACTTGGGCTGGGAAATATCACCTCTCAACACTAGTACTGTTTGCAACACATGAAATATGACTCCCCTGCAATCAACATGGTTTAGCCCAGGTGTGACTTTAAGTTCTTATTTTAAGAAGATTCTTAAGTGTGAATCAGGTTCTTAGAGAGTAAAGTTACTCCTGGGCTAAACCATATTTCATCTGTTGCAAACAGTATTAGAGTTGAGAGGTGATGTTTCCCATCCCAAGTCTAAATAGCAGTGTAAGAGTAAAGCTTGTCAGTATCTGTGTGAAGTAAGCAATTCAAAGATATATCCCTGTATGCAAAGAATACAATTAACTTGGCTCCTCCTGAAATCAACATGGTTTACCCCTTGAGAAACTAAGTTTATGCACTTAACAAGGTCTGGATCCAGCCCATAGACACTGATACCAGTATGACTTGCCAATAAAAAAAAGATAATATCTAATTAGAAGCACCATAGTACTATGTCATGTACAGTATCCTTCCAAGTTTCCTAGATATAAATTATTGCAATAGCTTCAGTTAAGACAAGATGCAGAAACACCTAGTTCAACTTCATTGACAATATCACATAAATAAGGCATACACATCTCTCTGGGCACTCTAAATTATATGAAAACCTAAATGATTGCAATAAGTTTACTGCTTCAAATCTTCATAGTAACTGCTCTACAGTTGCCTTGTCTGTTCTAATGCCTCTGAACCAGAAGAGTTGGGCATAGCCCCCCTTTCCCCCATTGCAGGCACTCTGCTCCAAAAGGGGGCAATTTTACTTTGATGGTAACTGCAGACATTTAGGGAAGTAGCCAAAACCTCAACCTCAAGTGTTATGCACTCAGCAGCTACAGTGATGAATGGGAATTAGTCCTCACATTGATTAATTAATTAAATTTCCCCATTTTTTTTCAGTAGTAATATTAATCATTTAAAGTTGCCAATTAACCACCAACCATACCTTTACAAGGAAATAAATCAAGTTCTTTGTACAGATATATTCAGCACATACATATATAGGGGTTACGTGGAGAATAAGCAGTACCCTGTGGTTGCCAATATAGTTCATACACCTGGGCTGACATCTCACACTGTACTGCACTCATTAATATAATACATCTATATGATCATGTAAGAACTCATGAAAGAACACAGAATATAACTGTTAAGAGAAATAGATCATTAGACCGCGCTTACGCAATCTACGTACAGAAATGGTACGTAGATAGCGTAAATAAGCTACTACGTATGCGTAATAGCACAATTCTTAAAATAACGTACGTAAGATGAAAACGACGTAACTGTGAATCCAGACCATAGTTTTTATTATTAAAGATCTGAAAGGAAATAATAGGTACATCAGGAATTACGCTGCAGATGTGAAGTTGGGTTCTCCTCTTGGAAACTGGAAACTGTTAAATAAACTGCAATAAAAAAATGTTTTGCAGAATTTAAATTTTTTATGTTTATCAGAGACACCTAAAGACAATCTAAGGACAATCACCAAACTGTAAGCTATTCTGTAAGGTATATGTCTAAGGATTGCAGTTCTTCCTATATAATTATTTGGCAGGATTTGAATCACCCTTGAACTGTTGTCATACACCTCCCAGTATATAGCAACACTTAAGCAGAACTCCACTGTAGCAATGTAGTTCTGATGCCTGATTGCCATGGGATCCTAAATCTTTTACATGCGAGGGGAGGCTGGGCATGCTGGGCTTCTACGTCCAGCACTAAACTGCCCTTTTTTAATATAACTACTGTACAACTCCCCGTTGCTCTAGCGCAGAACACACGGACGCGGTGGCAGACAGATGGGTAGCAGTGCTCCCATGTTTCTGTGCTCGCTCCCCTTCTGCACATACGAAGAGACTTTTCCTGCTGCACTTCCTCATGAAAAACACACTGAAGCGCAGTTCTGGATCAGGTCCATGATTTATAGTGGCATGCATGAATAAATTATATCATTCTAAAAATTTACTATAGAAGTTATTACACCTCAGTAAATGTGCGTCTATGAAGTCAATGGGCCAGATCCTAATCTACGTACGCAAGTGATTTTACGCTAGCCACTGGAGTAAAATAGCCCATTAGTATTTACTTTGCATGCGCGCGGCAAATGTTACTAACTCTGAACGTACGTACCAGCCTCGTATCAACAGCGTAACTACGAACGAAGGGGCGTGACAGCCATACGACACCCATAATTACGCTTCAGAGACGGGGTGAGGCATTTAAATCGTGCAGTATGGGTGTTTTTAGGCACTTACGTGCATGAAGCCTTTACGTACGTCAGTAGTTACGCTTTGAAAAGTTAAGGTAGGGTTTGGCAAGCGTAAAACGGCCAAAGTACGTACGAGCGAGGGGAGTTCCTAGAGGAGTGTATAGAAAATACGCTAGCGTAAATACGCTACGCAATGAAACTTAGCAAGCACTTTGGTCTAGATCTACCCCAATGTGAGTTAAATATGAATTATTGTTAGATCTAACATGACGTTTTAAGCAGCATTATAACTTTTTTTGGCAAGTTAAATTCTATCCAATAATATTCTATCTATGTGTTATTACATTTTAGCAACGGGTAAATTGATATACACTACATATTAGATACATGACTGTTCGGTTTAAAAATTCATATCAATCAGTTAAGGTTATACTTGTAGACTATAAATTCAGGAATGCAATACAGAATGGATAATTGCCCTAGGGTGGTGTCACGTCTGGTGGCAGATGCCGCCGTACTTACCGGACCAGGAGCCGTCTGTCAGCACTCTCCCAGGTCATGCCCGCTCTCCAGCCCTCTAGAGGTGCCACTTCCAATAGTGGCAGCCTCCTGTACAGTGTCCATTGCAGCATAGTGTCAGGGAATTGGGCATCTGCACCACTATAATATGGTGCATGGACGTCAACATCTTGCCTCCTGTCAGGTGATGCTGATGCAGATACTCCTCTGCAGCACACATGATCCCACCAGCCAATCTGTGCACTGGGCGGGTTATATTAACCCTATGCACTGATCCCTCAGTGCCAGAACAACTTGGTTACTCAAGGTGCCTGGTTCCAACCTGCCTTGCTTCCAGACCTGCCTACCTTGCATCCAGTTCTGTTTGTCTTGCATCCTGCTTCCTGAATTCCTTGCTAGAGAAACCTGCAAGCCCAACTGCTTCTCCAATCAAGCTTGCTTCTCCAAACCCAGCTGTCTCTCTAATCAAGCCTACAGTTACCAGCATCACCTGCACTACTGCCTCCAGCATCACCTGCATTTCTGCCTCCAGCATCACCTGCACTACTGCCTCCAGCATCACCCACACTACTGCCTCCAGAATTACCTGCACTACCGCATCTAGCATCACCTGCACCTCTATTACCAGCCTGCCTGCTCTCCAACAGTCCGCTGTCCTTTCCAGTCTCTGGAGCAATCCAGTCCAGCCTACCTGTGCTAATCCAGTCCAGCTTTGTTCTTATGCGCAAGCATCATCTCCGGCCTCCCAGCTTCCTCTACAACATCCGCTGTCCTACACACCCCTCGGAACCCATGACTAATTCAGATTCTGGGAGACTGCGGACCTGATTCACACTTAAGAACGCGATAGGTTCCTAAATATACGCAACTAATAGCAATGAAACTCCCTCAGCATGCCCCCGGTTTTCAGGTTCTTATGTGACTTACGAGTGCCATAGGGCACCCTTAACTGTAGGTTCGCATTTGAATGCGTAGGGCATCTACTTAGGAACTTAACTGCATAACCGCGCCTTCATTTGGTCATTTAAATACCTCCACCCAAATCTGCGTATCTGCCTAGGTACTTATTCATGGAACGTCCATTTTTGCCTATGTTACTACAAACCTACAGATTTTAAGTTCATAGGGCCTGATCCAGAGGTACGCCGATGCGCTGTGCTTACTAAAGCATAGCATATCGGCATTCACTTATCGGCTGAAAAGCCGATCTTATGCTTACCTCTGGATCAGGCCCATAGTGTATAAGCAAGGAATTTGCAAACTTAAGTCCAACGCAAATAGCGTATAAAAGTTACTACACATGCGCAGTGCATCCGTTCTTAAACATATGCACCTAAAATTGGAAGAATTCTTAAGTCTGAATCAGGTCCTGAGTCAGTAAGTCTAAGTGTGAACTGAAGTCAGTTTGACGTAACATGAACCTGCTCTGGGAGCCATGACTCTCTAAGACACCTAAGGCAATCATTGTCTACCCTACGATCTGGCAACAATGAGACTACTGTTAACGTTTTAAACCATCCACAGCCCACAATTATTTGCTCTCTCTGTTGCATTGTCATTCAAATTATAAGAACAGTCAATGGGAAGTACCTCTTCCCGGTCTCCTGTATCTGCTTATTCTTACTGCAAATTGTGATAGCAAAATGAGTGGGGGTTCTAAGAAAGAAAGAAAGAAAAAAGCGTTTGCAAGAAGAAATGTACGGAACATGAAGACAACCTGATTTTTGTTAAACAGAAGTGACAACAGTTGATGAGTTAATAAATAAATAAAGCTATTATCGCTTCATCCCCATTTTCGCTTCATTCATCCTCATTCACCTTTGTGCAGAAGTTCATGGGAGGAAGCAAAACACAGTCTTTGCCCCCCAACAAAAATCATGGGAGGGGGTTCGACTGCCCCCTCTGCCGGATCCTACACCCCTGGACGCAAAAGATTGTGTCTGCGAAAGAAATGGGTGTAACATGGCAGTCCTTTTTAAATGTGGATTTGTGGAAGGGAACAGTTAAACACTTGAGATTTACATCAGCTCTGAGCAGACAATGATTTGGTATCATCCTATATTTTTAATGAGCACCACTTTGCAAATTTCAGTTCCTAAGAACATCCAATTTAAAAACAAATTAAAATGCCACATACAGGCAATACTAACAGTTATCTATAAATCAGACTAAACCAAGCAGGGTATTAAGTGATACATTTTTTTTTATTATAGACAGAGCACAGTGCACTAAAAAGTACAAGTGGTCCCCATCCACTGGTATTTTACATATTTGGTTTGTTTGTTTATTTTGTTTACCCCTTGAAAAATTAGGTTTTGCTCCTCTCAGAAATATTGAGAAGAGCACTGTCTTTAACAATATGGAATGCAACAGAGAAACACAACTATTTTTTAGATGGCAATTAAAGTAGTTAAATGAGGGTGGG